>ML111387.1:22869-99087 GCA_003697995.1 Taxidea taxus jeffersonii | reverse complement strand
GGAAAGAATATCCAATGGAAAAAAGACAGCCTCTTCAACAAATGGTTTTGGGAAAATTGGACAGCCACATGCAGAAAAATGAAATTGGACCATTTCCTTACACCACATACGAAAATAGACTCAAAATGGATGAAGGACCTCAATGTGAGAAAGGAATCCATCAAAATCCTTGAGGAGAACACGGGCAGCAACCTCTTCGACCTCAGCCGCAGCAACTTCTTCCTAGGAACAACGCCAAAGGCAAGGAAAGCAAGGGAAAAAATGAACTATTGGGACTTCATCAAGATCATAAGCTTTTGCACAGCAAAGTAAACAGTCAACAAAACCAAAAGACAACTGACAGAATGGGAGAAGATATTTGCAAACGACATATCAGATAAAGGGCTAGTATCCAAAATCTATAAAGAGCTTAGCAAACTCAACACCCAAAAACAAATAATCCAATCAAGAAATGGGCAGAGGACATGAACAGACCTTTCTGCAAAGAAGACATCCAGATGGCCAACAGACATATGAAAAAGTGCTCCACATCACTGGGCATCAGGGAAATACAAATCAAAACCACAATGAGATACCACCTCACACCAGTCAGAATGGCTAAAATGAACAAGTCAGGAAATGACAGATGCTGGCGAGGATGTGGTGAAAGGGGAACCCTCCTCCAATGTTGGTGGGAATGCTAGCTGGTGCAACCACTCTGGAAAACAGCATGGAGGTTCCTCAAAAAATTGCAAATAGAGCTACCTTTTGACCCAGCAATTGCACTACTGGGTATTTACCCTAAAGATACAAACGTAGTGATCCAAAGGGGCACGTGTACCTGAATGTTTTTAGCAGCAATGTCCACAATAGCCAAGTTATGGAAAGAACCTAGATGTCCATCAACAGATGAATGGATAAAGAAGAAGTAGTATATATATATACAATGGAATACTATGCAGCCATCAAAAGAAATGAAATCTTACCATTTGTGATGACATGGATGGAACTAGAGCGTATTATGCTTAGCGAAATAAGTCAACTGGAGAAAGACAACTATCACATGATCTCCCTGATATGAGGAAGTGGAGATGCAACGGGGGTGGGGGTTAAAGTGGTAGGAAAAGAAAAAATGAAACAAGATGGGATCGGGAGGGAGACAAACCAAAAGAGACTCTTAATGTCATAAAACAAAATGAGGGGGGTTGGGGGTGAGAGGGGTTGGGAGAGGGTGGTGGGGTTACATTATATGTTTAAATTAAAAAAGCTTAAATAAAAAAAAAGAAATCACCAAATATTTGGAAATGAAACAAGAACATACTTCCAGATAAGATATGGTTCAGCAATGTCTCAAGAAAAATGTTAAAACGTTTTCTTTTAAAATACAAACATACTTATCAAAATTGTTGGGCTGCAGCAAAAGCAGTGCCTGGGAGAGATTTATGGGGAAAAATGTATATATTTAAAAAGAAAACCTAAACCCCTAATTGAATCTTTATTATTAGGAATGATAAGATAATTTAAAGATAAGAGTAAATTAACTAGTTTCTTCTTGTTGCACATTTCGGTTGTTTCCAATGATATCCCTACACTATATACTGCATTGAATGTAAACTTTTATGTACATCTCTGATCCTAGAAGTGGAATTACTAGGTCAACAAGCATGAGCATATTGAAGGGATGGAGCAATTTAAACATAATTTAAATTTGTAATTTAAGATTTAAACATAAAGAGATAAGAGTAATTTAATATAAGAGTAATTTAAACATAAAGCAAGAAGAAAGGAAGAAAGAAAGAGAAAGAAAGAAAATCAAAGCAGAAAGTAATGACAAAAGAAAAATAGAAAAATCAAAAACTGGTTCTTTGAAAAGGTTATGAAATTAATAAGCTTTTATGCAGTCTAGTCAATAAAAAAACTACTAGTAATAGAAATGAAAGAACCATCACTTCTGACTAATTAATAAGGGATATCACAAACAAGTTTATGCCAACATATTTGATAATTCGATGAAATGGAGCAATAGCTTGAAATACACAATTTACTCAAACTCATGCAAAGAGAAATAAATCATCTAAATTGACCTTTATCTATTAAACTGAGTTGATAACGAAAAAAAAAAAATTCCAAAAATAGAAACACTATCCCAAATTGTAATAATAGTGAATTCCACAAAATATGGAAGCAGAGAAAATATTTTCTACCTAATTCTTTCAGGTAAAAAGCTTTAAAATACCAAAACAGATGTAAGAAAAACTGGTTCAATGACCAGTATCTTTATTAAGTAAAGAGGAAAAAAAATCCTCAACAAAATATTAGCAAATCAAAACTAACAAAGGATAAAACTAATTATACAGTACAGTAGCATGGGGCTTACTCCTGATATGCAAGACTCTTTCAACATTTGAAAATCAATTAATAAAATCCACTATATCTACAGGCTAAGGCATTACCAAAATTTATAATGGTCTTATCAATTGATAGAGAAAAAAAAACATTTGATAAAATGCAGCACTCATTCATGAAAAAAATGTTCAAAAATTCAAAACAAGGAACAAAGGGGAAACTCCTGAAATTGATTAAAAAAAAAATCTCTTAAACACCTACAGTGATTCTCATACATAATGAAGAGAAAAATGGACATTTTTCTCCCTAAGATCTAAAATAAAACAAGGAAGTCCTCCCTTTCCATTCCTAATCAACATCACTGGAGGTCCTAGAAAGAAAACAAAGTAATAAAAGATATATTGATTGGAAAGAAGAAATGAAACTATCTTTATTTGTAGATGCCATAATTATTTATATAGAAAATGTTAAAAAAAATTTTTTTTAAACTTGACTGGAACTAATAAGTAAGTATACCAAAGGCACAGGATGAGATTAATATATAAAAAACAAAAACAAACCAAAAAACCTGCTTTCTTATAGATCAGCAATAAACAATTGCAATTTGAAATGTAAATATATATATGCCATTTAGAATAGCACTAGCAGTTAAGTATAAATCTAGCAAAGTCTGAACAAGATCTATATGTGGAAAACAAATAGATACTCATGAAAAATATCAAAGATAATTGTAACAAATGGAAAGATATGCTGTTTGTGGATTGTAAGACTCAATAATGTTCAGATGTTAATTCTTCCCACTATATCGGTTCAAAACAATATCTATCAAAATTCTAGCAAGCTATTTTATAGAAATTGAAAACGATTCTAAAATTTATATGGAAAAGTCAGGCTAGTACTGAAAAGAATAAAGTTGAAGTACTCACAGTACTCAATTGCAAGACTGACTTAACAGCAATTAAAACAGTGAGCTATTTGTTAAAGAATCAATACATAAAATGAAAGAAGAGAGATAAAAATTAGTAAGTCTGACACAAACCTTATACCTTTCATAAAATATATCATGGACCTAAATGTAAATTTAAAATTTTGAAAAGTTTAAATAGGAAACAGGAGAAAACCTACGTGACTTCAGGTTGATGAAAAATAAATATTTAGATATAACACTTAAAGCATGATACATGAAAGAAAAAGTAGACAATTTTAACTTTATTATAATTTGAAACTTCTCCTCTGTCAATGACACTGTAAAAATAATGAAAAGACAAAGAATAAACTAGAGGTAATATCTTCAATACCTATATCTGATAACAAACATATTTAAAGTATACAAAAATAATTTTAAAAAAATAATAAGAAAATAAACAACACAATTGAAATGGGCAAAATATTTGGACACACACTTCACCAAAGAAGATAAACAGATGGCAAATAAACTTATGAAAATATATTCAACATAATCTGTTATTAAGGAAATGAAAATTAAAAGCAATGAGATGTCTATTAGAATTGCTAATTATTCTTTTATTTCTATACAGAACATTTGTGTTATAAATGGTATGAGTGGATTAAGGAATCTTGATTTTGTGTTTGGTAGCCAGACACTTTACTGTTCTTGTTTTCAGTAGCTTTTTCTTTTCTTTACTGATTGATTCTCTTACGTTTCTTAATTATGCAATCATATTAGAAATGAAAAGATGACTTAGCTTTCCTAACATTTATCATTCAAATTCCATTTCCTTGTTGAGTGATTCAAATTGAAAAGTGAATCTAGAATATTATTTAAGATCATGAGTACCATGCCTTACTTACAAATTTACTGGAGGTGCTATTATTTATTTATCATGATTCTGTTATATTATGTGAAATATATATTACAGACACCTATAATTCTAGAAACATATGTGTGTGTATATATACTTTTAATCTAGTTTAACATTTATCCAGGTATCCATATTTTAATAAAGTTTTTTATTCAGAAAGTAAGTGTATTATGCTAATACATGCATGGTAACATGCTTTATAATATTGAATTGTCTTCAATTACTAGACTAAACCCTACTGATTTTAACTATAATTATTTCAGTGTACTATTACATTATACTTATTATAATTTTACAATTATTTGTTAGTCTTATCTTTTATTCAAGTATTATTAACATATAGTGTTGTATTAGTTTCAGGTATACAACATAATGACATTATTCACCGATGAAGGTACTCATTATAATTTTGTACTACTATACTTATGATAATTTTGAGGATATTTGTCTGGTCACTAAGGATCCTTTCATCTGTTCTTCTCTGCTCTCTCCATTACATGGTCCACACCCTCACTAATGTTTATTTATTCCTGGCCACCACAAACTCCAGAAATTCAGCCACTCCCAGTTTAGAAATCTCTTTTATCCAGAGCAACTACAAGGCACAGCTTCTCTCATCAATGACTTTTCAAGGGTGAGTCTATAATCCCAGAACTCCAGAGACATTTCAAGCTCTCCAGATATTACTGTTGAGCCCTTTTGCCTGGTGTTGCAATAAGGGAGAGCTTCTGCATGAACCCACCCATGTAGAAACAGGGTGAATTTCATTTGTAGATGCATGTAAACTATTCTTATTTATATATGACAGAACAAATAATTTTTTAAAATACAAGAACCCAATGAAAAAGGGATAACAAACAGAAATAGACAATACTAATGAAAAGGTTGTGTGACATGTAAAATTGCTCAAACTTACTAGAAACTATACAAATGCAAACTAAAATACTAATTTATATTTTTCCACACAGTGCAGAGAAGTGTCAATGCATGATGAATCAAGCATTCACATACATTGCTGATACATGTGTAAATTAAAGCAAATTCTTAGGAATGCAAGCTCTATTATACAGGACCAACATTTAGTTTGATAGATAGTAGCATTAGTTTACAAATGTTTCTTCACATACTGCCCCTGTAGCTCCTTTTAGTAGAGAGTCAATTTTAGAAAACAAGTTCTGAGTTCTAGATATGTTCATTGCTGCTAGAGTGCTGTTGGGCTCCGCCCTTTCAGTGGGCAGTTAGAATATATATAAATTGAACCTCATGGTTCAAGCTAGCTTTCTTTTTTTCTCTATTTGTACTGTTCCTCTTCAAGAGCAAGAAAGCTAAGCCCTATTATCCTCAATATTCTTTCTTTCTTTCTTTCTTTCTTTCTTTCTTTCTTTCTTTCTTTCTCTCTTTCTTTCTCTCTCTCTCTCTCTCTCTCTCTCTCTATCTATCTATCTATCTATCTATCATCTGTTCATAGCTGGTCTAACCAACACCTCCTCTGGATGCCCTGTTCATGTAGGCCTTGAATCCCCTAGGGTCTCTTCCCAGCCTGGACACTATTAGTTTGCTAGGTATTCCATTAATAAAATTCCAGACTGAGTAGTTTCAACAAAAGAAATTTATTTTCTCACAGTTCTGGAGGCTAAGAGACTCAGATCAAGGTGTCAGCAAGTTTGGTTTCTCCTAAGGGTTCTCTTTGGCTTACAAATGGCTGCCTTCTCTCTTTGGGTACAAATGGATACCTTCTGGACTTTTCTCTGTGTGTACCATCCCTCTGTCTATATGCCTCTACTTAAAAGGGCTGCAGTCATGTTAGATTAGGACTCACCTTAAAGGTATCATTTTAACTTACTTACTAATCACTTTAACTAATCATTTTAACTAACTTACTAATCACTTTATCTTTATACACTGCCATCTCTATACACCACCACATTCTCAGGTACCAGGGTTAGAGCTTCAACGTATGAATTCTGGAGGAACAAAATCCAGCCCATTCTAGTACATTCTTTGCCCCTTTCCAGATAGTCTTCCACCATGTTCTGATTCATTTATCCATGATATTGGTAGTCCACCTAGAAGGGCAGCTTTGTCTTCTTTACAAATTGAATATTGTCAACTGATATAAATTGAGAACATTTAAAGAAGTTTGAACCTTAGAGAAAAAGAGGGTAGTAAACCTGTAGCTATCTAAGGAATGAGGTAAATTAAGTATATTTATGATGTTGGAAAATTGTTGGTAGAAAATACTGATTCTCTGTTATCTGTCCCTTCCTTCCTTTCTTTCCCATTTTCTATCACCCTTCTCTTTCTTTCTTATTAATGCTAATTAACCATCAGGTATTGGTTATGATAACAATCCTCCAGTGATTATTGCTGGCATGAGACATTTTTAAATTCTATTTACCAAGAAATAGATAAAAACATTTTGAATCTTATCTAGGTAATGGTGATATTATATCACAGTCCAAATTAGGTTAAATGCAATGGTTTATATACTCTTTCTTCCTCTGAGGAAATTGTACAGCATAAATACAGAATATAATACTGTGACAGAGAGCCTGGTTGTTTGTTTGTTTTTATTTTGGTAAACAAGTGTTTTTATTTGTTCAGTTAGTTGGTTGGTTTGGGTTTTATTGTTTTTGTTTCTGTTTTAAGAGATTCATTTATTAATCAAATATCCAGGGAAGATTTAAGTATTAGAAATACTGCCATTAGTCTTATGGAAGAATAAAAATTCCAGTGTAAAAAACACAAAGGAGCTTGACTTTATCTTTTTTATTTTAATCCCAGTATAGTTAACTTACAGTGTTAAGTTAGTTTCAGGTATATCATAAGGAACTTTAATACACATAATACAGTGATGTGAGGAAGGACTCATGCAACAAAGCACTCAGAGAGGCACTAAACCAACACTACAGAGAAAATGCTGAAGAACTATATTGCTCTTCTGGAAAGTATGTATGAAACCGAAGCTCCAAATACCAGGAAGCATTAGATTGATGTTGGAGAAAGAACAATCTAGACAGAGAAAGAACAAGAAGAGAGCACCTGGCACACTCAGGGAAATATTAAAAGAGACTGGCATTTTAAAGTAAAGAGTGTGCGTAGAAGATGAAGGAGCAGGACATACCTGGCGGGTACCAACACTGGAAGACTGTATGACATACAGAGCAATTTGGGTTTATCTTCAAGGCAGTGGAAAAACACTGAGTAACTTGAAGGAAAAGAGTGAAATCATCCAATTTACATATAGAAGATTGCTCACAGACAGTGTGGAGGATGAATTAGAAGGGCATGAGATTAAAGGCAAGAAGTTAATGCAGTTCCACAGATACAATAGAGTCAATCATAGTAACGTCAGAGTGTCATATTTTTTAACCTCGCACTACATTTTATATAAATTCATGGCATGGGAAAATGTAAATCGTGCTTATAAAAATGGGACATTTTTAACAAATCATGACTTACACATCCAAATAAATCCTTCTAAGTAGCAATCCATAAAAATATATGCTTATTTTAACAGCACTAAAAATATTTAAATCTCTTCCTTTAAACTTGCTGTTAAAGATAGTTTATGCTACACTAAAACTGTTTACTGCTTTATAAATTGTTTTAAAGTTGTTACTAGCAGATATTTGAACAAAAATGTCATTGCCTAACTTAATCTGACATTTTGTTTATAAATACCCTTCACTCTTCCCTAAATTGAATGAAAGGAATTTGGGTACTTTTAGAAAACAAAAGATATATATACAGGTTAAAGTGTCATAGAGCCTGTATGTGCTTTATAAATAAACGTTCCCTTTATTTATGTATTCTTTCTCTGACTCTGCATATTTTCCACTTCCCCTAGTTCTACTACCTATTGAATCTCAGTTTTTCTCCTAGTAAAAGAGTAATTATAGGGATGCCTAGGTGGCTCAGGTGGTTAAGCATTGACTTTTGATTTCAGCTCAGGTCATGATCTCAGGGTTGTGAGACCCAGCTCCATGGCAGGCTCCGCACTCGGGGTTGGGGGTGGGGGAGTCTGCTTGAGATATTCTCCCTCTCCGTCTGCACCCTGCCTTGTTCACATGCTCAAGTGCACAGGCAGGCTCTCTCTCTCAAATAAATAAATAAATCTTTAAATCTCACTTACAGATTTGCTATGAAGGTTCACATGAGGATTCAAGACAATGTAAATAGGGTACTTAGCTTTGCATCATTTAAAAAACCTCTTTTTAAAAGGTCAAAAAAAAAAAGTCATTATTTAACCCAGTGGGAGACACAAGTAATGTGATTTAATTACTCAGGTTCCTAGATGACCCAGATTGATAACATAGAAAAGAAGGGCACAGAAAATGTATATTATAATATTAGTATTATACTAAGCAGAACTTCATATTTGGGTGGTTCAGTCATAAGATAGTTTGGCAGGATCTTCAGATCTTTATTATGGGCATCATCATTATTTTACTGCAGTTTACTTAGATGAAGTATGTAAATGCTAGAATTTGAGACAATGTGCTTTTCAACTGAAGTATAGTTGATACAGAATGTTTCAGGTTTATAACATCTGGATTCTACAAATCTATACCTTATGCTATGCACACATATGTAGCTACCATGGAGATAATTTATCTTTAAGTCCATTAGTACATTCATACTAAAGAAGAGTTCCTTCCAGAGATTATACTAAAATACAGATAAAAATATGTTTTATTATGTCAGGTTATTTAGGACAAACTTTTCTGGTTTTAACTCCTACTTGAGCAAAGTTAGATTTGTCTTCACAGAATGTGTTAGAAATATCTAGTGGGTTACATTGAACAATTGTCTATCCTTATGAACTTTCTTATTACCCCCATGCTCTTAACATCCTTTTTCAACTGAGTCACTATTTACTCTTATCAGCTGTGACTTGCTGTACAGACATTTACCTAATATAATTCTCAGAACAACTATAACCCACGTATATTTTATTACAAATACTTCCTAAACTCAATATATCAAATTCAGTCAGTATATTCTGTTCATGGAACTAGGGAAAATTCAAATTAGAAGAGGTTATGAGATAGACATGAAATTCAATCATTAACTTAAAAATATCAAGAGGTGGAGGCCTCTACATTTTAAAAGAATGCCCCTTCAATTTTTGTATAGCTTCAATCTTAGAAATATTATTTATATTTTATATAAGCTTTCCTTCTTTGATTTCCAACTAAAATCCATGCTTTAGGTTGTATGTTACTAGGCTCTGAAGACACTAAAATATGTTTATTCCTGATTTCCAAAGATTATGCAGACTTGAAGAAAAGAAAATGAACCAATTTATAAGGATAGTGGGTTTCGTGAAGGAAAAGTAACAGTGCTATTGGAAATACAATTAACAGACTTTATTTAGTCTGAGTTAAATGAAATTAATTGCTTAATGTTATGCCCCCATCATTGGTTCAAAGGTTATTTAAGAAGAGTGACTGTTGTATTCACCACTGTAATTCTAGGATGAGGACAAAATCTGATTTATAGCTATAGAAATATATTTTTTTAGTTTTTTCATTGTTTTATTCTGTCTTGATCTTTCAACAACTTTTATCAGTAATGACATTCAGTTTTGTATTATCTACCAATGTATTAAGTATTTTTTAAAGAAAAACAATGAATGGTATCAATTTAACTCAACTTACATTTAATACTTAATATAACAAATTGCTAAGCTATATGATATAAAATACTGAAGGTTCTATGGAACATTTTTATCATATAATATTAGGTATTCTATATACATAATACCATGCTTACTAAAAAATAGAATTTAACAGGCTGTAGGCTACAGCTGGTAACAGAAGTTTTAATAACTTGTTGCTAAGAGATAGTTTCTTATGAAGCATTTATTTGTCCTCAGAGGAGGAAATCAGTCACTTCAGGTTTGATTTCCCTTACCTTATTAAAATCTAATTGGGTTTGCTAAATGAGCTAAATAACATGTGAAAATCCTGTACATAAAATAAGGATACTTTAACGTGTTACAATTATGAAGACAACTCTAAACTTGGGCATCCTTTTAGTACATATTTGAAGTACACATTGCATATACAGCCATTGTGCTAGACCCCAGAAATAAAAATATTGAGACATGACTACCATACTTATTACACACAGTTTTCAAAGGTATCAGAACCACAAGTTTAAAAAAAAAGTCAAACTAAGTGTTATAAAGTAGTCACAAAATGCTATACAAGTACAAAAATAAGATTGATTTTCCTTGGTTTATCTGAATTATTTTGACAACTTGGCTCATTTCTTTGATCTCAAATTCTCAAATAAAGTATCTATCATACATATAGAAAGGTAAAAAAAAAATTAAGTGTAGAGCTTGATTTTTGACCAACAGTACATGCTCCTGTAAATACTCCCGTATCTGTATGTTATTTTTACAATCTCCGAATAACTAACCACACTTTCTCCCTAAAGAAAATAGGTAAGAACAGATTAATTCTCCCTACTTTTAAACTTTGAATAGACTGAATCATATACTAAGTACTTTTTTTTTTTTTTGCTTTTAACCACTCAAAGTGAGAGTCATCCATATCTTTGCATTTACTGGTGGTTTAATTTCTTTTCTACATAGGATTCCATTTATTTATTCAGTTTATTACTCATTTTACTCTTCAAGGCTATCTGGATTATTTTTAATTTGAGGCTAATTAATATTCTGTATGAGCATGTTATGAGCTAAATGTTTTTGTACCTCCAAAATTCATATATTGAAACCCTACCCCACAGTAAAATAGTTTTAGGAGATGGGGTCTTTAGGATGTAATTAAAATTAAATGAAGTCATGGACTAGAGACCATCTGAATGGAAAGAGTGGCCTTATAAAGGTCAATACAGTTGCTTCCTCTCTTTGCCTTTTCTGCCATGTGACTATACAATGAGAAGTCTGGAACCAAGAAGAGCACCTTCACCAAGACCCACCCATGCTGGCATCCTGACCTCAGACTTCTGCTTCCATAATTATAAGAAATTAATTTATGTTATTTATAAGTAACCCAGTCTAAGGCACTTTGTTAAAACAGCTTGAACCAAGATGATCTAGTTAAGATTTCTATCTTGTTCATGACTTCCAGGGAAGATGGCAGAGTATAAGGACCCTAAACACACCTTGTCCCAGGGATATAACTGGTTAATACTCACATCAGTGTAAATAACCCAGAAAATGACCCAAAGACCAGAAGAGTGTATTCTCCACAGCTACATGCAGAGAATAAGCCAAATTGAAGATGACAGGAAGGATGCAGACCTGGTCAGCAGCCAACTGGACCTGAGGGGTTGTTTTTGGGAGGGAGGTATGTCACAATCCAGTGAGAGGAAAGAAACAGACTTTCACACCAGGAAGTATACAGGGGAAAGATGAATCCCTGTAATATTTACCTTTGAAAAGCTGAAGGGCCAAATTCTGAGAATTCCTACAATCAGTAGGATTTAAAACCTGGAACTTTAAAAATCAATAGGCTTGGCAATGGAAGGTCTAGTAAGATGGGAGGAAACTGAGTTCCCACCCTAACAGAGACAGACAACAAACAGCACTATGTGGACACTGCATAAAAGTAGCAATTTAAAAAACAGCTGGGGTATACACAAGGGAAATTTGTTTACAATCTTAGAACATGTGCTGAAGAAATAGGGATCACTGGGGATTTCACCAGAGACAAAGAAGCTGACCGGTACCATTTCTCTCCCCTGTCCTCAGCCTAAACACATGACGACAAGCAGGAACCAGGTGGTCTCAACACTCAGCATATAACTGAATAAAACCATGCCCCACATACATATAGCCTATGGACACACCCCCTCCAACAAAACCTCTGTTCAGGTCTTTTCCCACAGAAGCCCTGTGCCTGGCTCCATGCTCAGTGGGGAGTCTGCTTGAGATTCTTTCCCTCTTCCTCTCTGCCTTTTCCTTCCACATTCGTTCACTCTCTCTAAAAATAAAATAATAATAATAATAACAATAATAATAAATCTAACAAACAAACACAGAAACCGCAAAAGGACCACATGGAAGGCTCAGTTGTTTAAGCATCTGCTTTCAGCTCAGGTCATGATCCCAGGACCCTGGGATCAAGCCTCACATCTGGCTCCCTGCCCAGTGGTGAGTCTGCTTCTCCCTCTGTTCCCACCTCATGTTCTTTCTCTTGTACATGCTCTCTCTCTCAAATAAATAAAGTCTTAAAAAAAAAAAAAAGCAAAGAACAGTCCTAAATACGCAAACTAAAGAGAAAAGAATCCAAATATAAGGGGCACCTGGGTGGCTCAGTGGGCTAAAGCCTCTGCCTTTGGCTCAGGTCATGATCCCAGGGTCCTGAGATCGAGCCTCATGTCGGGCTCTCTGCTCAGCAGGGAGCCTGCTTCCTCCTCTCTGCCTGTCTCTCTGCTCTCTGCTTACTTGTGATCTCTGTCTGTCAAATAAATAAATAAATAAAAATCTTCCAAAAAAAAAAAGAATCCAAATATATCAGTAAGGAAAGCTAACTAACTATGAGAGAAGAGAGCAAGAGAAGAAAGGAACAGATAACCATAAAAACAACTATAAAACAGTAACAAAATGGCAAAAATTATAAATAAATTATAAAATTATAATTAAATACTTATTAATAATGAATTTGAATGCAAAAAAACCTAAATGCTCCAGACAAAAGATATAGGGTGGCGGAATAGATAAAAACACAAGACCCATTTATATGCTGCCTACTAGAGACTCATTTTAGACCTAAAGACACATGCAGATTGAAAATGAAAGGATGGAGAAGCATTTATGCAAATGGAGTGAAAAAAAAGTCAGGGTAGTAATACATATATCAGACAAAATAAACTTTAAAACAAAGACTGTAACAAGAGAAAAAGAAGGATACTATATAATCAGAATGAAATAATCCAACAAGATATAACGTTTGTAAAATTTATACACCCAATATGGGAGTGCCCAAATAAATAAAACAATTAATAACAAACATAAAAGAATCAATCAGTAATAATACAATAATATAGGGGACTTTAACACCTCACTTATATTAGTGAACAGATCATCTAAATAGAAAATCAACAAGGAAACAGTGGCTTTGAATGACACACTTGACCAGACAGGTTTAACAGACATATTCAGGATATTCCATCCTGAAACAGAATACACATTTTCTTCAGATGCACATTGAACATTATCCAGAATAGATCACATATTAGGCCACAAAACAAGTCTCAACAAATTCAAATTCTCATACATCTTTTCTGACCACAATGCTATGATACTAGAAATTAACTATAAGAAAAAAAATCTGGAAAGAGCACAAGTACATGGAAGTTAAATAACATGCTACTAAAGAATGAATGGGTCAACTGAGAAACCAAAGGAAAAAAAATATTACATGGAAAGAAATGAAAATAAAAACATGATGGTCCAAAATCTTTGGGATGCAGCAACACCAAACTGCAGGAATCATAATCCCAGATTTCAACTTATGTTACTAAACTGTATTAATCACTATGGTACTGGCACAAAAATGGGCACATAAATAAATGGCAAGAATAGAGAACCCAAAAATAAACCCACAACTATACGATCAACTAACATTTGACAAAGAAGGCAAGAATATGCAATGGGAAAAAGTCTCTTCAGCAAATGGCATTGGGGAAACTGGACAACTACATGAAAAAGAATGAAACTGGACTACTTTCTTATACCATACACAAAAACAACTTCAAAATGAATTAAGGGCCTAAGTGTGAAACCTGAAACCACAAAAAAACCTTGAAGAGAGCAGAGAAAGCAATTTCTCTGACATTGGCTAAAGCAAAATTTTTCAAGATATGTCTCTGGAGGCAAGGGAAATGAAAGCAAAAATAAACTACTAGGACTACATTACAATAAAAAGCTTCTGTACAGCAAAAGAAATAATCAACAAAACTAAAGACAATATACTACATGGGAGAAGATATTTGAAAATTACATCTCTTATAAAGGTTTAGAATCCAAAATACATAAAGAACTCATACAACACCAAAAAACAAACAATCTGATTAAAAACAGGCAGACGATACAGACACTTCTCCAAAGAAGAGATATAGATGGTGAACAGGCACATGAAAAGTTGCTCAACATCATCAGGAAAATGCAAATGAAAACTACAATGAGATACCACCTCACACATGTTAGGATTGCTAAAATCAGTAACTCAAGAAACAACAATCATGGGCAAGAATGTGGAGAAAAAGGAACCCTCATGCACTGTTAAGAGGGAATGCAAGCTGGTGCAGCCACTGTGGAATAGAGTATGAAGGTTCTCAAAAAATAAAAAATAGAATTACCATATGATCCAACAATTCCTGTAGTGGGTGTTTACCCACAGAATATAAAAACACCAATTTGAAAAGATATATGCACACCTGTGTTTACTGTAGCATTATTTATATTTCTATTATTTAGTAGCCAAATTATGGAAGAAGCCCAAGTATCCATCAATAAATGAATGGATAAGAAAAAATGGTATATATACATGTGTGTGTATATATATGTATATATATACACACACACATATATCTATATGTATACACAACACACACACACACACACACACACACACAATGGAATATTAGTCGTAAAAAGAAATAAAATCTTGCCATTTGCAACAACAAAGATGGAGCCAGAGGGAATATGCTAAGGAAAATAAGCCAGCCAGAGGAAGACAAATACTGTATGATTTCACTTATGTGTGTTATTTAAGAAACAAAACAAATGGGGCATTTTGGCATCTCAGTCTATTAGGCGTCTGTCTGCCTTTAGCTCAAGTCATGATCTCAGGGTCTTGGTATGGAGCCTGACATAGGGTTCCCTGCTCAGAAAGGAGCCTGCTTCACCCTCTCCCTCTGCCACCAACCCCCTGCTTGTGCCTGCTCTCTCTAATAAAAAATATAATCTTAAAAAACAAAGCAAAACAAGACAAATGAACAAAGAAAAAAAAGACAAATCAAAAAGATACTCTTAACTATAGAAAACAAACTGATGGTTACCATAAGGGTGGTTGGTAGGGTTGGGTCAAACAGGTGATGGGGATTAAGAGTACAACTATCTTTATTAGCACTGAGTAATGTACAGAATTGTTGAAACACTATTTTGTATACTTAAACTAATATAACACTGTATGTTCACTATCTTGGAACTAAAATTTAAAAAAAGGTTTATCTTTTTCAGTAAATGTTTTAAGTGTGTATATGTGTATGTGTCTACTTTTTGCACACATTTTATTATGTATTTATTGTATATTCTAATATATTTGATGTTTTCTTAAACTATATTGGAATGTCATTTTGCATAATTTTAAAATTTATTAACTTTAGGTATCATATTTATATTAACTACAGTTGATTTTTTAAAAAGCACTTACTTATTTGAAAGAGAGAGAGAGAGAGAGAGTGTGTGTGTGTGTGTGTGTGTGTGTGTGCGCGCGCGCGTGCATGAAGTGGGGAGGGGCAGATCGAGAGGGAGAGAGAATCCCAAGCAGACTCTGTATTGTGTGTGTAGTCTGAAACAGGGCTCCATCTCACAACCCTGAGATCACAACCTGAGCTGAAACTAAGAGTTGGATGTTCAACTGACTGTGCCGAGGTACCCTGTTACAGCTGATTATATTGAGCTTTCATCTTGTTACATTCATCTCATAATGCCTTCTCTATGCATTATTTTGAATTCTGAAATATACAAATACATGGTATATAAAAAATGATAGTTCTATCACTGTTTTCCATCCTGACACTGCTTATTTCTTTTTCATGCCTTAATTCACTTGCTAGAATCATCAATAACAAGTTGAAGAGAAGTAACAATAGTTACTACCTTGTCACTTTCTAGACTTCAAAGTATCCACAAACTACTATATGCATGACTGAAGATTATGTGTAGAGGCCCTATTATAAATTAAACATTGTGCCTCCTACTCCAATTTTGTGTAAAGATTTCATACTTAATGGATATTGAATTTTATCTGCATATATTGAAATGAATTTGGTTTTTTCCCTGTTAATAAACATCAACTTATTTTTTATATTAAAGCAAATTTGCATTCTTAAATAATTAGGAAAAGAGATTAACAGAGTTGCATTTCATGGTTTGGTAATATTTTATGATTTTAGTTTCCATGCTTATGAGAGATAATTGTCTCCCATTTTTATTTCTCATAATGCTCTCATCAGGTTTTTATTTCAAATTTATTTGGGCTTTTTGAAATATATCCCCTCTTTCTCTATTCTGATATAGTTTAATATTGGTGTTATCTCTTTCTCAAATGTTTGACAGAATTCACTAATAAAGCAATTTGAATGTGGGGGTCTTTGGGAGGAAGATTAAAAATTGCAGATTCTACAGCTTTCATAGACTCAAAATAAGTCAGATTTTCTATTTCTTCATAGATTTTTTAGTGAACTGTGATTTTCTTAAAATTTTATTATCTTATGTAAATTTTTAAATTTATTATTCATAATATCCTTCTATTATATATTTAAAACCTACAGGACATATTATGGTAGTCCTTTTGTTTTTTCCTGATAATGGCAATTTATATTTAATCTTTCTTTCATTTTGTCATTCCATCCAGGTTATATCTAATTGATTAATCTTTTCAAGTAATCAATTTTGGCTTTACTGATCATCATTATTTTACATTTATTATTCCATTAATTTCTGTTCTAATCTTTGTTATTTTATTCTCCTACTTTGCTTCAGTTTAATTTTCTAGTTGTTTTAAAATTTGATCTGAATACTTAGAAGGTAGGTAGTTCTTCTGTTCTAATATGTTCATTAAAGGTACACATTTCTAAGCCCAGATCTAGTTGCCTCAATAAGTTCAAATTTCCCTTTGCAAATTTTTCTTTAACCAATGAGTTAGTTAAAAGTGCATTTCCAAACAATTTGAGATTTTCTAGTAACCTTTCTAGTAACCTTTCTAACCTAGTAACCTAGTAACCTTTCTAGTAACTGTTGATGTCTAGTTTATTTTCACTTTGGACAAAAACATTTTACTTGATTTCAGTCTTCTGAAATTAAGATTTTCTTTTGTGGCATGGCAAAGAGCCAGTTTTGGTAACTAAGTCATTTACACTCAAACAGGATGTACATTCTTCAACTTATTTGATGTAGTGTTTTGTATTTGCAATCTACTGAATTTAGAAAATTATATTGTTCAGGTCTTACTCTTCCTGACATTTCGTTTGCTTGTCTTATCCATTGATTTCAGAACAGTGTTAAAATCCCCCATTTTGATTATGGATTTGTCCCTTTCTCTTTTATGTTATGCCATTTTGCCTTGAATGTATTATAACTATGAATTTAATTCTTTGCCATTTTTTTATTTTTAAAAAAATCTTTTATTATTGTGAAAACTCTTATCTCTAGTAATGCTTATTGTTTAAAAGTTTATTTTTCTGATACTACTATAACACATGAAGCAATTTTTTGAAAACTTCTCTGTGTATCTATTCCCATATTTTTTTTCTTCAATCTTTTTCTAACCTTATATTAAAACTGTATCATGTGTGGGACATCTGGGTGGCTCAGTGGGTTAAGCTTCTGTCTTCGGCTCAGGTCATGATCTCAGGGTCCTGGAATCAAGCCCTGCGTGGGGCTCTCTGCTCAGCAGGGAGACTGCATCCCCCACTGCTGCCTGCCTCTCTGCCTACTTGTGATTTCTATGTCAAATAAATAAAATCTTAAAAAAAAAACTGTATCATGTGCATGATAAAATGCTTTGTTAATTTAAAACTTAGTCTTCTAAGATTTATTTATTTGAGAGAGAGAGAGCATGAACAGGGAGAGGGAAGGCTAAGATCCTCAAGCAGACTCCCCACCAGGCACAGAGTCTTGCAGGCACCCCTATCCCAGAACACCAAGATCAGAAGCTGAGCCAAAGTCAAGAGTTGGACACTCAACTCAATTTCTGACTCTTGGTTCCAGTTCATGTCCTAATCTCATGGGTGGTGAGATGGAGCTCTGCGTTGAGGCTCCATGCTCAGCAAGAGTCTGCTTGAATATTCTTTTCCCCTGCCCTTCCCCCTGCTCACACTCTTTCTCTCCCTTTCTAAAATAAATACATAAATCTTGAAAAAGAAAAACAAACAAAGCCTTAGTCTTATAATCTTGTCTTTTAATTATAACTGTTTCTTTATTTACATTTAACATACTATCTGATATATATGGATATACTCTGCTACAGTCTGTTTTATATTTATTTACTCCATGTCTTATGTTGTTTCTTCTCCCTTCTTCTTTTGGCTTTATTAAAACTTTTTAATAATTATTTTTCCTACTAACTTTATTGTTGCATTGTCCAACTATTCTTTTAGTTATTATTCTAAGGTTTAGAGCATGTATTCCTGACTTATTAAATTCTAATATAAATTAATAATTTACCGTTTTCCAAAAACTCCAAGGATTTGAATACTCAATATTTTAATTAGGAAAATTTTTGTGACATATATTCCATTTCAATTTTTTATCTAGCCTTTCTAATTTGTCAAATGTATTTATTTACTTCTTAGTTACTTTTATCTTAAATAATAAAATTGGTATTTAAATCTGTTTATATTTTTAAGAGTTAAACTGAAATTCCTCATCCTGAAATTTTTCTAAAGCTTTTACTTTTCAGAACACATCCCCCACTATGTATCTACCTCAATTCTTCTATACTATAAATAAATGCTCATTCAGTTTGTCATCACCTAAATATGCTTAGAGTTTTCCCATATCCGGGCCAGGAGTACATATATTTTTATACTCACTTTTACTGAAACCCTGCCTATCTTTCAAGTTGCAGATCAAACCTGGACTCCTATTAAGAAAAAACTGTCTCTCTACTCATATCACTTAATATCAAATATGTGGGTTTTATACAGCAAGTGATTTTTCTAATTCCCTGTGGACACCAGTGGATGCTTTACAATTTGATTTAATTCTGATATTTACTATTCAGAGTTAGCACAGACCCTATGGGTTAAGGGCTCAACTCCACCAGACTATGTGCCCCTTCAGATTCAAATCACAAGTAGTGGGTCCTCAAGGTACCCAGACTTCTGTCTAACTTGGTTATCAATCAGATTCCCAAAACCCAGTCCTCAGTTTCAATACTTCACTATAATGGCTCACAGAATTCAGGATAACATTTTACTTATGTTTACTGATTTATTATACAGGATAGTATAAAGGATACAGATAAATTACCAAATGAAGAGGGTCACAGTGTGAGACTAGAAAGGATCCTCAGCACAGGAGCTCTATCCAGTGGAGCTGATGTCCACTATTTTCCCAGGTAGATGTTCATCAACCCCAAAGCTCCCCAGACCCCACTGTTAAGGGATTTTTACAGAAGTTTCACCATGTAGGCATGAAAGATTATATTAGTCTCCACAGGATGGGGGCGGGGGGAGTGGTGAGTCCAAAGGTTTCAAGTTTCTAATGATGACTTGGCATTTCTGTTGACCAGCATCCATCTAGGCCAACAAAAGCTGCCTCATTAGAATAAAAGACATTCCTATCAGCCAGGAAATTCCAAAGAATTCAGGAGCTCTACATAAGATGCTCCTATCACCATCATCATTCAGGAAATTACAAGGGTTTTAGGAACTTTTTGTCAGGAACCTAAGGCAGAGACTAAATATATATATACACATATATATATATTTCTTATGTCATGCTTAGATACATTTGTCTTGATCTAAATAATTATATCACATTATGCAAGATTTTTCTTATTATTTATTGATACATTTATATATCATATTGCATATTGTGTGTGTCTGTGTGTGTGTTCTCTTGTACATATCAAAAGCTTTGTGAAGACTGGTCAAGCTCATATTTTCTGGTGTCCCACACAGCGTGTAGTACAGGGTCTTAACTATAATCACTTTATGACAAATATAAACTATAGAGAGATAGCATAGCTTGGTGGAAAGAATTTGAAATTGAAATGGAGGTAAAATGTTGGATTCAAATTTGAATTATTCTACTTACTGGCTGTGTGATATAGAATGATTTATCTGAAACTCGGTTTCTCATACACAGTTTTGGAATATTATTAATAGTATACTCTTTAGGATAAAGTCTTGGAATTAACTGGGAAATGATTTATCTGAAGCTCAGTTTCTCATACACAGTTTTGGAATATTATTAATAGTATACTCTATAGGATAAAGTCTTGGAATTAACTGGGAAAAAGCCTGGGAAAAACACCCCTGCCAGCATATAAATAAACATTCATGATAGTCTACTTTTTATGGAACTCTGCTTATGTGGTCAAATGGATAAAAGTTTGTGAAAAAAAAAAAAAAACAACCAAAACTTCTAGATTATTTTTTGGTGATTCTACTCAAAGGTTAAGCTCCTCCATGGCACGTTAGTGAAGCAACCCAAGTAAAAACTTATTGGAAAAAAAAATAGGAGCATTAATAGCTTTTAAAATTTCTTCTTTATTCTCTAAGAAAACAGATAAAATTGATCTTGTATGAAAGGATAACAGCAGGATGCACAGCAAAACAGATCTGCAACTTTCAGTAGTTTGACCACATGATAACTTTCCTGAGGAATGAATAGACCTAAACATATCTTACAGTGCTACCTCACTTTCCAACCAAATGTCTTAACCAAAATTGTGCAAAATATTTCATGTAGAAAACAAAAAGGCACAAAAGTGCTCATTTGGCAATTTCTCTCTTGGTTAAAAGATTTCTGACATTTCAATATTTTCTCTCTCCATAATTTGACAAAAATAATTTTATATTGCTTTTTTCTGGCTGGCATATTTTTCCTGCTACTACCTAAAGATTTTTGAAAAACAATAATAATCATGGACAACTGCTGGCCCTGACTCTATAAGTTCATCTGGAATATCTTATAAGATTCTTTGTAAAACCTCTTTGCTCTGACTCTTAGTGTCCTGAACTTTGTCAGTGGGCCTTTTCTTAAGAACAGGTATTGTGTCTGAGCACAAAGTCAGCCCTGAAAAATAGATCAGAATAAATGTGGATACCAAACAAAAAAGATAAGTAAACCAGTGAACAAATGTGTGGAAAGTCCTACTTAGAAAAAAGTCACTACTTAGTAAGTAAATCTTGGATTTTTTTTTCTGGATGTATGTATTCATTTAAGAGAAAAAGACATTAAATTAATAATGTATATACAATGTCTAATATGCTACAAAAGGCACCTCTGTCACTTAAATAATATAAGCCTCTGAGTGACTCTGTGAAATAGATATTGCTATTATTTAGACCAACATACAGATGACAAAAATGTAGCAAAGAGAGACTTAACAAATTTGATCAAGCTTGTGGGTAATAGAAGCGTTAGTCTATAGACTAGGACCCTTGTAATACTTTCCTGCACCATTATAACATTACCTGAACGAAATCTTCCTCCTCATACTATTTCCACACTGACTCAGTGAAACTATTTCCCGTATCATCTCTGATTTCTCCCTTTCTGATCTCAGAGACTTTGGAGAGCTACACCATTTAAAATAATGCCTGACTATGTTTCATTATACATGGTCTTCTATTATCAAGTTACATGTCGTTTCCCAAAAAGACACTAATTTCTTCACAATAAAAACAGATGATTACTTTATTACAAAGAAGAAGAAAGTAATTAATATGTACACGCAAACATTTAATGAAGTGAAATTCAACATCAAGAGTATAGAAACACCATTCCATCAAGTTAGTGAAGATGAATTGATAGTGCTCTGAGCAGCATTCATTGGCATCCTAAATAAAACCAATTCCAATATATATATTTATTTGCCAGGAATGTTGCTGGATAAGTGTAACTGCTCATTTCTGAGGTCCTTATCTTTACAACATTTAATATAATGTAGTGCCAAAGAATTTTGGGCTTTCATTGTGCAATTTTAAATTTTTATTACCCATGATATTCTTTTTTTTTTTTTTTAGATTTTATTTATTTATCCGACAGATAGAGATCACAAGTAGGCAGAGAGACAGAGAGAGAGAGGAGGAAGCAGGCTGTCCGCAGAGCAGAGAGCCCGATGCGGGGCTCGATCCCAGTACGCTGGGATCACGACCCGAGCTGAAGGCAGCGGCTTTAACCCACTGAGCCACCCAGGCGCCCCTACCCATGATATTCTGACTACCAAAGAAGAAAGCCATAAAACTAAATGGAAAATATGTAAACATATCTCTAAAGTTGTGCATTGTTCCCAAATAAATATTTCATCTTCTCAAATAAACAAAGGAAAGAAAAGAATAAAGAAAGAAATAGTAATTAAAAATATAAAAACTTAATGTTGAGTAGATTTTCTCAGTGTTTATAGATTTGAGATCTATCATCTGATAGAGGAAATAATTTTCAGGGCTTTCAGGTATCTTTTTTTTTAAAGATTTATTTATTTATTTATTTGACAGACAGAGATCACAAGTAGGCAGAGAGGCAGAGAGAGAGAGGAGGTAGCAGGCTGTCCGCAGAGCAGAGCCCAATGCAGGGCTCGATCCAACGACCCTGGGATCATGACCGGAGCCAAAGGCAGTGGCTTTAACCCACTGAGCCACCCAGGTGCCCCAAGGGCTTTCAGGTATCTTGTACTAACCAGTAATTCTACTCTACCAACAGTGTTTTCTATTCCTCACTTTCTTTTTTTTTTTTTATTTCTGACTTTCTAAAAAAATTTTTAAATTTTTCCTTTCTTCTCAAGTTTACCTTTTTTCATTTAGCTAATAATTTTGCTTAATACTTAACTGAAGTATATATGAATCAACTTCAATCAACTGTTCACCTATTGGTATCCGCAGACTATCCATACTCCTTGCTTTTCTTCTTGTCATCAGAGATTCAGTCTCTATATGTCACCTGGGCTCCATAATGGAGTCCAAAATTTCAACTTCTCACAAATGCCATTATGAGCACCTCAGAACAAGCCACCTCTTTCTTGGGCTACTGAAAATAATCTGATCTCTTGCCCCCCTAAAATCCATTTCCTTACAGAATCCAAAATTGGTTTATTTAATTCATCAATCCATTCATTCATCTGCTCTGCAAACATGTATTGACTGCTTACTGTATGTCAGGTACTATTTGCTATACTGAAGATACAATGATAGACAAAACAGACAAAAACCCCTACCATGATTGAGGTTATATTTTTGAGGATAAGAAATATAATGACTAAGTTAAATTATTTTATATATAACATGTATGCTAGATAGATAGATAGATAGATAGATGTGAGATCTATCTATATCTACATATCTGTCATATAAGAAAAAACAAAGAAGGAGATACTAAATACTGGTTAATTAAAAATCTAGAGTGATCAGGAAAATCTCCACTGAAAATGTCACTTCTGAGTAAAGATCTGAGGAAATGAGGCATTTATTTGGGAGAAGCCTATTCTCTGAACACTGTGGTTGCTATGTTGAAACTGTAGGGGCAAAGACAGGATGACCAGTTAAGAGGGGAGAACAATAATTATACTGACCATGGTCCAGAGTGTTGCTGATGAAGGTGGCATGAAGGTGACTTGGGAAGAAGGATATGTAGATTTGGAATTTAAGGGGGAAATTAAGACTTGTTATTGACTAAATGTTTGTAAACCTGCCCCCAATTCATAGATTAATCTAAAGAGAAGTGTACAAATGACTGCGTTAAGATAAATTGTAGAAAGATATCTAAATAAAACAGATTGAATAAAGAACAACACTTCCCCACCAAGTTGCTTTTTAAGAGTAACTGTGACCCTTACTTCTGAGATTTGTTCAACACTGAACAAATTTTTAAGAATGACAAAATTTTTAAGAATTTTTAAGAATGACTTCAAAGAGAAATCACGAAGATTAAGTATATTAATGTTCTTGTATTTTACTTTATCTAGTATTTAACAGACTATATTTATGTCTACCACTTTTAAATTGTGGTATCTTTCTCCTAAGGGCATGAAATATGTGCCCACTACTCCATCCTAATTTTTAGAACCTCCTTACACAACAATATTCTTGTATCTTTCATTGACTGTTTAGGAATTTTTACCATTGAGTTCTGGGAGATAGCACTTACCTAGGATCATTTTATACATTTTGAAAAAAAAGAAAAAAAATGAAAATCTAGTGCAAAGTCAGATAAATAAATGTGATTTCTAGAAATATTTCTTTAGAAAAAGCCAAACCAAAAAATAAAAATAAAAACTCACTTAATTGCACAAGTTTTACTATCTATTTTCCAACACTTAAATATTTGAGAAAATAGAAAATTTTTCATATTGTCCTTTTTGTCTAATAATTTATCATTTTGTAAATATAAGGCAAAACTAACCTTCCTTTACTTCAGCTTTTTTTCTTCAGAAAACTACAGCACTCATTCTAGTTGACAACTTGTCTCTTTTCTAGATTGATGTTCAGCAGCATATTATCTGAGAGGTTGGTTAAGGAGGGAGCACAAAATTTCACCCTATCTAGACCAGTGATAACTTCTCTGTTACCAAAAAAGGCCATCACATACCAAAATGAATACCTAGCAATGGGAATTTGGTCATGGAAACAGAGCACCATGTAAATACTAGTGTGTGAGAAAATGTGGAAAGCTGACAAAGTTAGATTTTTTCCCCACTACAATTGAAATGAACACTTGGTTTTATAATAAATACTAATAAAAACTAACAATGTGACCCACTTTGGTACATCATTTTTTAATGAAGTGTTTCTTGGTAAGGACACAAAAACTTACCTGATGAAATACAAGTTCTTTGTACATACCTTAAAATATCTGGTGTCTCAAGATGGCATTATTTCCATGAAATAATATGGTAACTATTGTTTTACCTTGGGCAGAAAACATACTATGTCTGGGTGCAAGTCTCCTCTGTAAAATTGTTTTGAGAATTAATAGAAAAATGTTAATACATATACAGGTGGATCTGCATGTGTATGTGTATTTGATGATACGTTCCATAGTGAACACAGTGTCTAGCATAACATACAAGGTTAATGAACACCAATTCTTATATAGACTCTCTTTAGAAGTTGGTAAAGATAGAATTCATTTCCAAAAATTTGTTTGAACACAGACATTATCATATTTTGTAACATTTGAACTGTGTGATACCAAAGGCACTTTATATTAGAGTAAATTTTCAAAATCAATTTAAAATTTATTATCAGAGTCTTGCTGAAACTCATAAAATGAGATATTAAGTATTTCATGCTTACAATTCAGACTAATTGACTGAAGATTACACTCTTTATAAGAGAATTCTGGCCAGTGCTGACTCCTGGATTCTTTTGTTCTACCTTTCAGTATAATTTATGCTGCTGAAGCACAGAGGCAGTTACTAAGCCACAATACAATCTTCCCATGCAACTCATTAAAGATATCTGATGCTCAGCTTAAACACATGATAAGATCAAATGTGCTGAAAGATGACTGCACATTCTCTAAATTGTTTCAGGAAATTGCTTAACAGAAATTTTTCCAAAAATTCAACCACAAACATGCTAATACTGAGCTACTAGATTTAGGTTGAGCCAATGGAAAGATTATCAAACAATGCCTAGATGTAAGTATTAAACAAGAGAAATCAGAATACACTAAAAAGAACATTCATGATGATGTCATGTATAAAACGGAATCCTGTGTCCATAAATTCCATTCTGATGAGATATTATATGTATGTACCTTTAACATACACATCTCCTGCACAAATAATTTATTCTCACTTGTATGGGGACTTTATACCATATCATAGTGGGGACTGTTGAAACAAAGTGATTATTAGCCTAGGGAAAAGAAAAAGAAAAAAACAAAAACAAAAACAAAAAAACATCAGAACACCCAACATGGCAACATTAATACTGACCTATGGGAATGAGGTTTTAAGAGATCAGAAGAAAATTTGCAAAGTACTATTTGTTAACAATAAGTTCCACTCAAAGGCAGCATGAGTAGCTTAGTTACCGCTAGTTTTTTGCTATTAGAGGGATTCAGAAATAAGTTACACAGTCGGGGCTAGACTCAATCAGTCTAGCAGTCTGTGATTTCATGTGCAACTCTCCAGAGAATGGCAGATCAGCAATAGCAATATTATAGAGACAGTCATATATTAGGCCAAATATAATGTTATTGTGAAAGAATCTCTTAATAGATATTAAGATATTTAACCTGAAGTATGGGCATTGGAGAGATCATGAAGCATTTGGCAGAATGTGTATCCCTTATAAAGAATAACATACCATAGTCATCTTTCCTAAAGATTTAAAAAATGTAGATGTCAAAAGAAAACATTGCAAATTTTCAAAGCCTTAGAAGAATTGAAGATGTTGCCTAACTCTTCAGAAGAAACTATATATATATGATGATTTTCTAGACAAAATTAACATAAGGCAATCCTGTAGAATATACAATTGTAACCTATTTACTAAATGCTCAAAGCTGAAAGGAAATAAAGTATTTCCTTTAGAAAAGGACATTTCTTAGCAAAGAAAACACCATTTTTCTACAGTGATGTCTTTATCATGAGGTTGCATTTAAACAAGACTCACTTGAGTGAAGTTAGATTCAATTACACTTAAGAAACAGAGTCTCTGAAATGGTCTTTCCAGGAACCCAGGAGGGGTTACCATATTAAGGTCAGCATCTAACTAACTCTTGCCATGATACTGACAAGCACTTAATATCACATAAAAATATGCCATTTAGAGCCAAGCAGTATCACATTTTAATAACATTATTATACCAAAAACTATGGCTCATTTAACAAAGAATCTGATTCATTATACTTTTCCAATTTTCCTATTGGTCTGCCTTGCTTTATTTCTTCCAACTAAATCTCACTACCTATTTTCATTTGGGAACCTTGGTTTTCCACCTCAATTTTGATTCCCAATGATATTCAACTAGTGACCCCTATGTAGTATCTTACCACTATTTTTGGTAACTTACATCTTGCTAAAAGTCCTTAACTTCCGTGGCTAAATCCAGTTTCCACTAGTCCAAGAGGGAAATAAGGAAAATAATGGGTAATATATACAGCCTTAGGAGAAATAATTATGCACATTTCTCAATGAAGCAATTTAAAAATAATAATACTTGACTTTGATATGGAAGCACCCCACTATGTGAATCTTATTAAAAAAAAAAAAGCAAAGAGATCACACAGAAAGAAAATTAAAAATAGATTTATAAGTGGCCAAACTGGTATCAGAATCAATTCATCAAACTTCATGCACTTAAGAGCTCATATAAAGCCTATTTACTCTTGTCATACATATAATTCTAATCAACTTTGATATTTCATTGCCTCCAAAGGGGTGAAAAAGACAAAGAGCATGGTAAGCACTGACAACTATCAAAAAATATGAAACATAATGATTTTTTTTTTTTAAGGTACAACAGCCCCAAATGTACTGGTTTGGAGCTACTTAATACACCCACTTAAAATTCTTAAAAAGTTACCTATTGCACTTAAGAATGAAATTCAGATATTACTTTCATACTTTAACAAAACATACCTTCGGCTCATATCTTTGAGCTCATTCATATTTCTCTACTTTTCTCCATCTGTACCTTCCTCACCTCCCTCCAGGTTTCCTTCTCTCTCCCAGGTCTCTGTCTCTCCCAGTTTTCTCCAATCATAGTATACTTCTTACTCACTTTCAAACAATAGAAGCTTATGTTCACCCTAGGATTCATGTAGTATCTCTTCCTATTGCCTGAAATTACTCCTTACGGTAATTTTTTCATGGCTGGCTCTTTTTTTTTAACCTTTCTGAAAGCAATTCAGTGTCACAGAGAACTTTCATGATCACTCTATCAAAATAGACATATAAAGGTTCTGGTTGAAAATGGCAACATAGGAAGATCCGTAACTCACCTCCTCCCACATATATGCTGAATTTACAGCCACATATGGGATAATTTCCTCTTAGAAAACCCTAAAGTCTGGCTGAGCAACAAGTACACCTCCAGCAAACTAGAACAACTCCACTGAAGGAAGTCAGAGAACCTGGGACACAATCTCACCCTAAAGGGCACTCCCCGCAGCACCCCACAACCAAGAGAAAATTTAAAAGCTGGAACCTCTCCCTGAGGAGTGAAGGTTTAGATCTCCACATGGGGAGCTCAACTTTTAGGACCTGCCCCTGTGAGACAGGCCCCCAAACATCTAACTTGGAAAACCTAAGTTCCTGTGTCTCAAGACCCACAAGCTGTAGCCATCCAGGAGACAACTCCAAAAGGGCACTCAAGCTAGCACTTACCTGCTCCAGGATCCTGCTCAGAGGCAGCCGAAGGTGCTCAGACTTGAAGGGAAGGAGGAGCAAAGCATTGGCCTGAGGAGCAGGCATCTAATTTAACACCACGGGTAGGAGCTTCCTGGAGCACCCTGCAGGGATGGAGGCTGGTAGGTGCCATTTCCACACTCTCCCTCGGCCGTGCTCCAGAACACCAGTATCTTCCAGAAGGAAGCTTTTATGTATGTGCCTACTGCCCTGACCTTTACGGCTACTGCCCTGACTTTTGCAGTAGCTAAGTGACCTTTGCGGCTGCTGCTCAGGGGACTCTTCTTGACTACCTGGCTCTGAAGGCTGAGGAAGCTTGGGGTCATCGTACCATGGGACTGCATAATCATTGTGAACAAGAAAGGAGATCACACACCTATCTGGTGCCCCAATATCTGCAGATGCCAGCTGGTGGGGCTTATGCTGCTGGGTCTCACAGGATGTAACCAAAAGACAAAGAGCTCGGAAACAGCTGCCATCCTCAGGGCACATCAGAAGGCAAGAGGGCCAGGAACTCAACCTTTCTGTGATGGTTGCCTAGTAGTTAACCATGATCCCTGCAGCATGAGAGGCAGGCTTCTAATTAAATACACATGTAGGGGCCAATGATACCCTTTCCACAGGACTGGGAAGAGGAATGGTATCTTCTGCTCTGTTTCTGCAGTATTCCAGAATCCACAGTGTCTCCTGGAAGGGAGCTTTACATACCGCTGGGGCCCTGGTTTTTACATCTAGCAGTCTGGATTTTGCAACTGCCAACCAGGGGACATAACTTGATTGCCTGGCTCTGGTGACCAGGAGGGCTGCATTCCTGGGTCCCACAGGACTGTGCTAAACTGAGCAACAGTTCTTGACAAACTGCCAACTCCAGGGCACTTTGCAGACAGTACATTGAGGCATTCCCCCAGTCTCTCTGTGAAGAGGGCCTCTTGGCTTGTCTTAGATCCTTAAGAGGCAGGCTTCATGCTTGGCATATATTAGTAGACTATGGAGCTGCTGTCAAGGAATGTAGGCTGTGGACACCATCTCCCTCTGCCTCGCTCTCCCTCTGCCTCACTCCAGCTCACTGGTAGCTCCCAGAAGAGCACTTGCATACTCATCCAGAGCTTCTGAGTTTTGTGACCGCCACCCAATGGGCACTACCAGATCTCCAGGCTAATAGGTCTTATACTTGCAGTCCCATAGGACTTAGGATCGTAGGATTTTGCATGCTTTTTTTTTTTTTTAAAGATTTTATTTATTTGACATAGAGAGAGAACAAGTAGGGGGACCAACAGAGGCAGAGGGAGAAGCAGACTCCCAGTTGAGCAGGGAGCCTGACATGGGGCTGGATCCCAGGATACTGGAATCATGACCTGAGTCTAAGGCAGACACTCCACCCATGGAGCTACCCAGGCACCCCCAGACTTTGCATACCTTTAAAAGTTGCTGCCTGAGGGTCTGGCTTCCAAACAGCCTGAATCTACATGCTGAGATCCTCCCCTTGGGAACACTGACAAGTTTCAGCACATCCTCAACTACTGGGAGCTATTAAAAATAAAATAGGCTGCTTGAACAAGCACAGAGTTTTGAGAGATAACAAAATTTGTCTTTTAGAAGATATTTAAGAAATTATTTAGGCCAATAGTTCTCAAACTTTTTGAACTCTAGTCCCCTACATTTCTTTTTTTTTGCATGTGTGATTCAAATTATAGTTTATGGAGTAGCATTGATTGATTGATTGATTTAAATTTAAGTATTCACATTAGTTTCAGGTGTACAACACAGAGACTCATGGATGGACCTAGAAGGTATTATAAGTGAAAGAAGTAAAAAACAAATGCCATATGATTTCACTTATATATGCATTTGAGGCCCCTAGGCTCTTAAAATTTGGCACTATGCTTGCTGCCATTACAAAAGAAACACAAAAATAATATAGTATAGAAAAGCTAAATATATTTGGGTTTGTTAATAAACATAAGAAATAGTACTCTGAGGAAATGGCATGTACCTATTTAAAAAAAAAAGGATACTCAGTCTTACTGTATCATCTCACTGAATTTTAATTGCAACATAGTTTTTGCATTTATATGAAGTATTGTTTGAGTACGTGTTACATTATTAACATATTTTCTACTTGATCCCCTCTCCTCACTATATAAAATGTAGGTTTCATGGGGATATCAACTTCTTTCATCTTCTTTTTCTCTTCAGAGCTGAGAATAATTTCTTTGCAAATTATGCAATTACTTAAACAAACAAAAATTTTAAAAGAATAAAACTCATAACAACCTTATGAGTAGACTGCAGAATATTTCAGATTATGATAATCTTTAAGTTTTGACTTTTTAAAATTAACTTCCAATTTTAGAATAGTTTTAGATTTACAAAGAAAGAGTCACCCATGAGAACAGAATTTCCATGCAACCACACCCAGTTTTCTTAATTGTTAATATCTTAGTGTGGTATATTTGTCATACTAAGTAAATAATATCAGTATGTTATTATTAACTGAGGGCCATAATTCATTCACATTCTCTTAGTTTTTACGTAATATCTTTTCTCTGTTACAGGATACCATATTAAAATTAGTTGTCATGTCCCCTTTGCCTATCTGTGTTGGCTTTACTTTTTTGGTTGGTTTTTGATGTGGTTTTTTTGATGGCTTTTGACGACCTTGACAGTTTTGAAGTTTATTTTTTAGGTATTTTTTAGGTCAGGTGTTTTGTAGAATGTCCTTTAAGTGGGATTTTCTGAAATTATTTTCATGATTAGACTGGGGTATGAGTTTTTTTGAAGACCACAGAAGTAAAATGCCATTTTCAAAACATCATGTCAAAGGTACATACTATCAACTTGCCTTACCGTTGCTGATGTTAGCTTTGATCATCTGGTCGAGGTAATGTTTTTTAGTGTCTCCACTGTATGGTTACTCTTTTTCCCCTTGTTAGGGTCCATGATCAAAGGAGCGAGACTGATACAAAGCGAAGGTCAAACAAAGCTTTATTTCATGCCAGCACCGAGAATCAAACCGACCAGTCGGGGCTGTCTCCTGGGAGAGAGCAATGACCCCCAGCCTTACAGATTAGCTTTTATAGAACAAAGGCATGGTTGAGCCTGGCCAATGAGATTGTAACACACAGAGAAAGTTGCATAGTCATGTTAGATCACACGCAGGTGGCCAACTGAATTACAATTTACCCTACAGTAGCTGTATGAACTAGCCTATCACTCTGTTCAGAATTGGCGCCTTAGTTTGATGCCCAAAAGGCGGGGTTTACATTCTTTGGTGGTTAGGGAGATAGTAGATGCGCTTTATGGATTGGATGCCTCCATCTGGCCTGACTCGTCCTTGCTTCTGGGCTCTGTTATCTCTGCCTGGCCTGACACGTCCTGGTATCTGGGCTCTGTTATCAGGGACTGGTCCACCATATTTTACTGGTTTCCCAGACCTGTTTCTAAGTAAGTTCCTGGAGAGGGAGGGATAGGGAGGCAGGGTCAATCTAAGTTCACTGCATAAACAACAAAATGGCTGTTCTACAGGGATGGGGTCGCTCTGGCTAAGTAGGCCCTTACACCCCTATTAGTATGGTATTCCTTGCATAAAATCATTATTCACAGTTCATACTTGTGAGATGGGACTTATGGTCCACCTCCCTGAGGGGAAAGCACATACACAAAACTATTTGGAACTCCCTATATGGCAGATTTATCTATCTCCCCATTTATGTATTTATTCAATCATTTATTTATATCAAGCTAGACTCATGGGTATTTTATAGTTCATAATATAATCTATACATTATTAATTTTTGTCTCAAATTGTTCCAGCATTGGCCATTGGGAGTTCTTCCAAGCAGGCATGTAGTCTACTTTTTCTATTCGCATTCCTAACCTACTAAACACCAGTTATTGTAAATATTTGCCTGATAATTCCAAAATCTTCATTATATCTGAGTCAGATCTGATGCTTTTCTTTGGACTTTAAAACTGTGTTTGTTTGTTTGTTTTTCCCTTGCCATTGCTTATTTAAATTTATTGTTTAAAACTTAGACATGATATCTCAGGTAATAGAAATTGAAGCAAATAAAACTTTATTGTAAAATTTTATGTTAACCTGGCTAAAGCAGGGCTGCATTTAGGGGTTTTTTTGGTTTGTTTTTTCTATACCTACATAGATTCTAGAGGCTTCAAATTCCTCTAGAGTCCTTGTTTTTGTTTTTTTCTCACCAGTCATCTTTACAAAATCCTTTAAAATAGAGTCTGCCTCTTACAGCTCTATCAGCTTAAATCCTGTTATTATAGTGGGGTTTTGGTGGTGGTGGTAAGGTGTTAGAGAGGCCTATTATTCTATAATGTTACAACTGGATCTCAGTTTTATAGTGGGTCTGTGTACCTGGGCTGTGACCTTAACCAGGGTATGTTACCCTACATTTTTCCCCCATAGGTAAGGCAGAAAAGCTAAAGGGGCCTTGGACAAAAGATTAGTAGTCCTTCAGGTGGGATAAGGCTCTGGTAAAGTGTTTTTACCTTGAGAGTTGGTCTTTGTTATGGAGAATGCTCTAAAGAGTATTTCACGATGGCTATTTTTCCCCTCCCCAGGCCAGAGCCCCAAAGGTATCATTTTTGGCTTTTCATCTTAAGAACCTGGTGAGGTTTCTGGAGGTAAAAGCCATGAAAGTGAGGGCTATCCTGAGACTGAGGCCCCCCCAATTTTTATTCTTAATACCACTCCACAGTCAGCCTCCAGCAATTCAACAAAATCACTATTTAAACATTCCTACCAGTTTGTGATGCCACTGGCCTTACTCTGTGTAAACAGATCTCATCTGTGATTCTCTGTTAGACTTTGTATCCAGAATTTAGTGGTAGTTTGCCTTGAACTGGATCATAGGCTTTTTATTTTATTTTATTATTATTTTTTAAGATTTTTATTATTTGACAAAGAGAAATCACAACTAGGCAGAGAGGCAGGCAGAGAGAGGAGGAAGCAGGCTCCCCGCTGAGCAGAGAGCCCAATGCAGGGCTGATCCCAGACCCTGAGATCATGACCCGAGCTGAAGGCAGAGCCTTAACCCACTGAGCCACCCAGGTGTCCTAGTGCATAGGCTTTTTATTTATTTATTTATTTACTTATTTTTTGGTAAGGTTGTGTCTGTTCACAGTGTTTACTCTTTCCCTCCTTATCCCAAGCCCATGATGGAATCTTTCTCATATCCTCAGTATGAGGAACTGGTGTTTCTAGATGAAAAAGCTATGTTAGTGTAGAGGACCCCAAAAATGAGGCTCTCCCAGGATTTTCTTACTCTCATACAAGCCCACAATCAGTTTCCAGAAATTCATTAAAATTATTGTTTTTTTTAATACAACAAATTTAATTTTCTACTTTTTTTTTCAACTTAACATGTAATGTATTATTGGTTTCATAGGTACAGGTCTTATATGATACCCCATGCTCCTTACAGCACATGCCCTCCTTAATATCTGATGGGTCTGTAATCAAAGGAGCGAGACTGATACAAAACAAAGGTCAAGCAAAGTTTTATTTTGCGCCAAGCATTGAGAATCAAACCTACGGGTCAGGGCCGCCTCTTACAGAGAGGGCAATCCCTCCCTGCCTTACAGACTAACTTTTAAAGGGCAAAGGCCATGGGTTGGGCCTGGCCACACACAGGTGGCCAATGAGATTGCAACACACAGAGAAAGCTGCACAGTCATGCTAGGTCACACACGGGTGGCCAACTGAATTACAATTCACACCATAGTAGCTATTTGAACTAGTCTATCACCTTGGTCAGAATTGGCACCCAAAAGGCAGGGCCCACACTCCTTGGTAGCTAGGGAGACAGTATGCGCACTCCACTGATTGGATGTCTCCACCTGGCCTGACCTGCCCTTGTATTTAGGCTCTGTTACCTGGGACTGGTTTCCTGGACTTGCTTTTAAGTAAGTCCCCTGGCGGGGGGGGGGGGGGAACAGGGTCAGTTTAAGTTTTACTGCATAAATAACAAAATAGCTATTCAACCAAAATGGAGCTGCTCTGGCTAAATAGGCCCTTACAATATCCATTACCCTGTTAAAATTATCATTTGTCTGTTCCTCTAGCAGTTTCTGTTCCAGGAGGCCTCAGTTACTTTTTCTATATAGAAACACTTGTTTTTTTCCAGATTTCAGGTGTCCATTGCCTTATGACCTCAATTCTCTGTTGTGTCCAAGAAAAGTCACTGATAGGGGCACCTGGGTTGCTCAGTGGGTTAAGCCTCTGCCTTTGGCTCAGGTCATGAGCTCAATAGCCCCACATCGGTCTCTCTGCTTAGCAGGGAGCCTGCTTCCTCCTCTCTCTCTGCCTGCCTCTCTGCTTACTCATGATCTCTCTCTGTCAAATAAATAAATAAAATATTAAAAAAAAAAAGAAAAGAAAAGTCACTGATAGTCAGATTTTGTCTTTTTTTGTTGTTGTTGCAAGGTGGGTAGTGACAACTTCTAACACCTGAAGCCAGAATTCTAGGGTTGACCTTTCAATTTGGTTGTCACTGACACGAATACACAAGTATTGTAGTGCTTTCCATATGCTTAATTCCATGTTATTTTTATACTTTTCATGCCATTTTATGGATTTCAACAATGCTTTATGGTCCTCAGCTCTGTTACTCAGCATTTCATGTTATTCCATCCTTTCCTACTCTAGAAGAAACTTGAATTTAATCTGTAATTGATAATCTGACTTCATCAAAATTTACAGCAAACTTTATAGATGGGAAGATTTTGAACTAGAAAGATTTAGATTTTTCCATGATAAGCTAGGTTAATTTATGACTTAGAACAAACAAGCAAAAAACAACAAAAAACAAAAACAAAAATAAAACAACTCCTCCACCCTGAATTTCTTTTAAAATCTTACCTTGTAAGATATAGACTATATATATAAATCTTACCTTGTAAGAATAGACTATAAGTCATTACCTCTAAATTACTGGAGCCTTTCACAATGCATTAATTAATATTTGGATACCTTAAGGTTTGTAGGTAATAATAGAAAACTTGACCAAAGCAGCTTAAATGAAATGTAGGTTTATTATCTGGCAAAACAAGAAATTGGGATTTAGGTAGTACAGTGGCTCAAAGGTACTATCAGGGACCCAAACTCTATCTTCTGCTCTGCCAGTCATTTAAATCTCATTCTCAAGTTGGTGAATTTATAGTCCCTAAATGACGCTGGAGATTTATACCTGAATTACAAAGGATGGAAGGAAATAATGAAGAGCAAAAAGTAAGACTGCATTTTTTAATGCATGTTATTTTGTCCTCATTGGTCAGAACTAAGTGAAATGACATGTTAGAATTGCAAGGGAGAGTGAGAGCCAAGTATTTTGATTTCTAGCCTTTATAGGAGTAGGAGACAAGGGAGAGGGGTGCTGAGTCCACAATTTCCACACCCCATAAAAGCTGTCTTAGAAATATTTCTTGCATACATAAACACATTGTCTCTATTTTAACTTTTCCATGATTCCTTCATGAATCATATGTTGTTTCTTAGCTTCAGACTTACCTCTGTTCTCTTCTTTGTGATGCTAGAGCTGAGATTGTGCAAATCACATTTCCATTTTGCCAGCTCATTCCCTGTTAGGGTTTGCCCTGGGCATTGCTAGAGGGAGACTGGAAGGCCTAAAGAGATGGGATTTGCTACTTGCTATTTTGTTTCCTATTAGTATCAATCAGATAGTCCTTTCTTCTGGCAACAATAGGTGTATCCATTTTGTAGGGTCCCCGCGCCCCCCAACATTGCAGGACAAGCCACATCTTAGTCTTTTAAGGATACTAGCAGCAGCTGACTATGGCCCAGCTTGGCAGTGGACCTTGCCCAAGATCCTATGCTCCTGGCCCTGGTAGAGCAGAAGTCCTCCTCTATTTTTGAATCCCAACTTTGTAGGAACCATCCTCTATGTTTCTAAATTCTAACAATCCTAGTCCCCCCACCCCCAACTTCCCTGACCCTGAACACAAAAGCTGCCTTCTATACTAATTTTGTGTTTTCTCTTTGTTTTTCCACTTCTCCAGTCCTGGAAAGCAATTATTTATATCAAATTATCTATTTTAAATTAAATCTCTCTCTCCTGACAGAAATCCTGAGTGATATAAAAATTAGTACCAGGAAGGCTCCGGGACCCAGGCACTCAAAGATGGGCTTTTTGTGATTGGTTTGATTGTGTCCTTCGGCTTAAACACTAAAGCAAGCTCCTTGAAAATGGGAAATAGGATGCTAAGAATCATGTCATGCAGTGGCATCATAATTAATCAAATTATCATCTAAGGTTGATTGTGATAATGTCCTTACTGAAACAAGTTCCTGGAGGAACCAAAAAGCCATTACATTATTAGCTACTGGGGCAGCAACAATGATTACAAGGACGGTAAGGTGAGATACTGCTCTTGACTGCACTGATATCAAATGGAGGAAAATAAAAAGAGTAAGCTTAGGTCTTTAAACTCAGAGCTTAAATCTTGGTCAGAAAATTAGACAGCTTCTATCCTGAGAATCTTTTAGTTTTGTAGCTTCAAGGCTGATCTCACTGAAATTGTAATTGTATGTGTTACAGAATTGTTATATAAGTTGATTTTTGTGGTGGTGGATTTGATGTGCCACCCAAGACCTCCCTTGAGGAATAAAGGTCTTATTCTCACAGCTGCTTTCAGTGCTAGAGGAGGGACATCAGCTGTATCCTTCTCTTTGAAGAATACCTCGACTGAAAAAATGCCTCTCCCAAGGTCAGGCCTCATTTTAGAGAAATGCTGCATTTCCAATGACTGATTGATGCCTGTGTATAAAGACCAGGTCCTCTTATCTTCACTTGGTATGAAACTGAAGAGGTGTCATAGGTTCAAAACTCCCCAAGGGTTGGTTGAGGCCCCATTTGGCTTCTTTCCTCTACCCTCCACACATGGTGATGTGGTGTGTTATTAGGTATTCTCCAATAATAGTACTGCATACTTATAGTCATCTGAAACTTTGTTTCCTATGGAACCTAACTTGTGACCAATTCACAGCCTTACAAATTCCCTAATGTAAAAAATACTGCTAAATGCTTGTTACTAATTACTGATACCATGAGACTTTGAAGATCATCCAGATGAATTAAGATGAAACTGATAATCTGGAATCCACAGGCTTCTCTGAGTCTTCTTTACAAGTAGAAGTATATACCTTCTTGTGAAGTATACACTTCTTATGACTCAGTATATTTGGTTTTCTTTCTTTAGATACCCTTCAATAACTCACCCTGGGAGGAGTATCTTATAAGGAGGTACTTATCCTCTGCAAAACTCAACACAATTAATTCTTGACATTAGACTCTTATCTATAATCAGATTTAAGTATGTTTCAGGGGAAAAAAATTCAAAATCTGACTCTAGAAGTAGATTATATTAAAAAGCAATTTTTTTTCTAATTTATACTGTCATAAAATACATGGTACAAAATACATCAACTATATTTAAGAATAGATTCTAAGGCAATTAGACCAAGGAAAATAGAATATTTACATTGAATTGGATGAAATTTACTCATGATAGTATTTATAAGAGATTCTAGATTTTGTGTGCTAGATTATGAGGACATAAGTTTAAAATTTTTGACAGTCAGTTGACTACAGTTAGAATTCAACAGTGGTCTTCATTTACTAAAGCCGAGATACCAGAACTCCCTGTCATACTGTAGAGGATAAAATCCCAAACTTTGGAAAATGGGAATATTTGAGTTCATTCATCATAGATAAACTATACAACCCCCTCACCATTACAGCTTCCAAGAGGGTGTAAAGAACATTCCATTCACTAAGGCATTAAAAATTAATTAGTGAAAGGAGCACTAATATTCTAGAAAAGCTCTTTGAGAGATACTTCTGTAGGATGGGTATGACAGGAGGTATCACCATAGAGATATTCTCCTTGATGTCAGTGGTGCTGATGGGATCCTTGAATAGTAGAGACTGATTGACAGGGAGTGCATCAGTGACAATGACAGGGTTGCCATATTTACTATAACAGGCAGCAGTGACAAAGTGCAATGAGAATGTCTTGACCCACTGAGATGTTCTGAAATAGTCACCCAATTACAATGCCCCTAGAAGTGAAAAAAATGGACAACTTTTTAAAATATTACTTGAAGTGTGAATTAGTTTCTCTTTGTTACTTTAATAAATTACCACAAACTTAGTGACTTTAAGCAATAAATATTTATTATATTACAGTCCTAGAGGTCAAAAGTCCTAAAATCAAGGTTAGGTGGGGCTGTATTTCTCTCAGAGGCTCTGTGGAGAATCTGTTCCTTGACTTTTCCAATGTTTAAGGTCCACTGTTCTTCCTTAGCTCAGGGACCCATCCTGCATCTTCAAGGCCAACAGAAAAGCATCTTCAAATCTCTCTTACTTTTTCTCTTCCGTGACCTCTGCTTTGATCACTACATCTTATCTCTCTTTGATTCCATAGTGATATGTCCTTCTTTGACTCTGCCCCTCTTTCCTCCCCTATAAGGACCCATGTAATTATATTGAATTTTCATGGATAATACAGAAGAATATGTCTATCCCAACATTCTTATCTTAATATAACCATATATGCAAGTCCCTTTTCGCCATGTAAGCTAACACATTCACAGGTTTAATGGATTAGGACATGGCCATTTTTTAGAGAGTATTATTTACCCTATCAGAGTCAATGCTCTGACTGGCACAGATTTTTTTACTCCACCACATGCAAAATACATTCACACCATCCCAACATCCTCACAAGTTTCAATATTGAACAGTGTCAATTCAAAGCTCAAAATCTCATCTAAATCTCATTAACTCAAATGTGTCAAATCTCATCAACTAAATCTTCAAAATGAGGTATGGTTGAGAGTCTGGGTATGATCCATCCTCATACAAAATTCTTCTCTACATGTGGAGCTATAAAATCAGAAAAGTCATCTGTTTCCCAGCTATAGTAGTAGGACAGCCATAGTATAAACCATTCTTGTTCGAAGGGGAGAAAATGGAAGGCCAAAAGATGACATTAGTCCCAAGTAATTTTGAAATCCAGCTGGGCAAACTTCATTAGCTTTCAAGATCTGGAGATAATCTTTTGTAAATCAGGGCTCCTCCATCCGAGTCTGTGGCTCCAATCTCAAAGTCCTTTTTCCTATTTAATGAAGGGTAGTACAAGTTCGAAGCTGAGTAATTTTATCAGCCTGTTTACTGCCTGTATAATTTTGTGAGTCTGCATCCTGTTTTCATTTTATTCTCTCTTTATCCTTTCAGTTCAAACGGGCGGTGTTACTGCTGTTAGAAGAGTCTCAAGAACTCTGTCAGTTCTCCCACGTATGTCATGAGATTCCTGCCATTAGGCATGAGTCTCTTCCACAGATCATTCCTGGATGATTTAATCTCTCTTCCTGGATCCTGCTGAGACAGCTTTGGGTATACCCGAATTGCAGCCTAATCTCTTTGAAAAGCCCTTTCTGTGATTGAATGCTTTGACTTACTGATTCTTTTGAGGCATTAGCAAAGGATTGTTCAGGCACACACTTGGCTCTCTCTACAGAACAGAATTTACTAATAGTAAATCTCTTAATTTTAGTATCTTTTGCAATCTGGATAGACTGAGAATTTCCCAAATCATCAAGATCTCTTTTTGTTTTTGTTTTTTAATTGCTTAACTGTTCTTTGTTCAGTCACTTATTTTACTACAAGCATCAATAATAATCCAGACCACTTCCTCAACATTTTACATGAAAATCTTCTTTGCTAAATATCCAAGGTAAACACTGACATATTTGACTTTTTACATAACTGTAGGAAAAATTTTGCTAAGACTTCTGCCACTATATAACAAGCAATTTCTTTCTTTCAATTTCCAATAACACAGTCTCCATTTATTTCTGAACGTCTATATTTCAATCAGCATTTTGTTTATGATTTAGACCTCTCACAATTGTTATATCATTATTTAGATCTATCACATGGTGGCCAACATGGATATTTCTGGCTTTTATCTCAGTTTGTAGAATACCAGAATATCTTGTTTGAAGGCTGGGATCCTCAGAGAAAGTACCTTACAAAAATGTCATAACTATGTACTTTAAATTTTCCTCTTCTAAGAATTCTCCAAACAGAACACAGCCATTTACTGCAGTTACTGTGCACTGAGAAAAAGAACTTAAACTGGCACTAGATAGACAAACTGTTGCAAACCCAAGATGCCATCATGGTCCATTAGTTAATAGGTGGTCTTCTGGCAGCCAGATAATAAGTGGAGCTTTATGGCTAAGTTCAGGTCACAATGGATCCAAAGACCAATACTGTAGTTATTTTCTTACTTGCTGAATTTATAACTGAATCACCATATATCCTAGACTTTCCTCCCACTACAGGCTGAAAATCAAATAACAAGTCCTACTTCTAGTTGATATAATGAAGTCATAAAAGTCACAGAGGTATCCAATTGCAAGAATAATGATAAAGAAAAATTGATTTTATTTTCAATGCTATCGGTAACTTAATTTGGATATGAAATGAGATGGCTCTTTAAAGAAGCACAATGAAAGCCATAAAGGCTGGTCAGGAGAAACACAGCTTCTACGTCAAGGACCTTTTCACTGACCTTCAGTAAAACAAAGAACATCAAAACAACAAAAGACTATGGGGAATCCTCTGGAAAAACTTTCTTTTCAGCTAAGGCAACAGTTGCTGGGAGAAGGTCAGGAAATTGTCTAGCTAAAGTACCCTACATGACAAAGAAGGAATTAAATTTATCACATTTTTATTTACCAGCATAAAGGGTCCATTCTTCATTGGTCTCCTCAGCAGTCAATGAATTTGTTGAACAAAGGAGTAAAAAACCTTGAGTCAAGTATGTATATCTCAATTTTCCTCCATCATACTATGTTGTCCTTCATCTTTACAATAGAGTGATTACTCCTGTTCTTTCCCTTTGTTGGCTCACAAACTGCCCCCCTATACACAGTGGACAAAGAGAGAATGAAGAAGGCAGGCCACTCCAGATTGGTAGGGGGCAGGTTTAATAATCAGGGGAACAAACATACAAGGCCATATTATGGGCAGCTGCAAGATGAGTAAATCTCCACACTAAGCTGCCAGAATCTTAAATGTTTATATAGAGACCTTAACTGGTTTTAATTGCATACACTGTCCAGATGGCCTCAACAACACATTGTTCTCCCAAGATTACGTCCTTGAGAAAATGGCTCTCACCATGGGAATGGTGGGCAAAACATACATTTTTAAGGGTGGGGAGAGGATGAGGGGCCTCCAATTGCCTGGGTCCAGCTCACAGGTCAACAGGTGGTTATATTCTCTTGATTACTTTCTCTAACACTTCCTCTTTTCTTAACAATTTGGTGTCCAGACCATTAGGGTGACTAAGGTAGCTGTTTATGCCAGGGTGAGAGCAGGGAGCTATGCTTATGTAAAGTACTGGAGCACAATCAAGTGCAAAGAGTATCCGTAAGGGGAGATGATGTTTATATGGTACAAAGTACTGGTGCAAAATGCAGAATGAGAAACATTTTTTTGCAGAAGAAAGATCAGCATAGGGTGTTACAACACAAGTTAAATGTTTGAAAGGAAGTGGGAAATTCAGCTACTAAGTCTATCAAAAACCACTTAACTAGGGACACCTGGGTGGCTCAGTGGGTTAAGCCTTTGCCTTTGGCTCAGGTCATGATCCTAGAGTTCTGAGATTGAGTCCTGCATGAGGCTCTCTGCTCAGTGGGGAGCCTGCTTCTCCCTCTCTCTCTCTCTCTCTGCCTGCCTCTCTGCGTGATCTCTGTCAAATAAATAAATAAAATCTAAAAACAAACAAACAAACAAACAAACCAAAAAATCACTTAACTAATTATAAAGAGGAAAAGAGTAATCTTAAAATGAAGACCAAAGGATATCCCTTTCATCAAGAGGTTGAAATAAACATCAACTATAATGGGAAAAAAACAAAAGTGTGTGTAATCTTATAGAATGTAATGAGAATACAGAGCAACATTTAAGAGTTCTCTCCTGAAAAGATGCAAAAACTAAATAGTACAGGAAAATATCGGAGAAAACGAAATTGAGTGATTTTCTATAAAATAAGTCATCTATAATCACTTAAATAAGGAATGGGGAATAAAGAATTAAGGAATAAGAAATAAGGAATGAGGAAGTACTCTGTACTGATAAAAGGGACATGACAACTCAATGCAATGTGTAATTCAGAACTGAATCACACTTTATTTTCCTATAAAGGATGTAATTTGGACAACTGGCAAAATTTCAGTGCGGGAAGTAGTATGTATCATATCGCATAATATTGTGGTAAGGATTAAATGTAGTAAGGATGTTTAGGACAGGAACTAACCTTACTTTAAGTGTTAAATACAAGCAGTCTAGTTTCATTTATTTGTTTTTATGTGGTATATACCGGATATTTGTATCCCTGATAATTTATATATTTGAACCTCATCCCTAATGTGTTGGTCATGAAATTAGAGTCTTCATGAATTATATTACTGCCCTTATAAAAGAGACCTGAGAGAGTCCTCTTGTCCCTTCACCATGTGAAATAACAAAGAGAAGAAAGCCATCTGTGACCCAGGAAGCAGGCTGTCACCAGACATGGAATTTGCTGGGGTCTTAGATTTCTCAGCCTCCAGAACTGTGGAGTAGAAAAAAAGTTCTGTTGCTTATAAACTACCCAGGTTATTGTACTTTTGTTATGAAACCTTAATGGACTAAAAAAATAAGTTTGTATTTCAATTCTGTCAATATTCTTTTATTAATCATGGATTTTTTTCTTTCTTCACCAAATACAAGGAGGGACTGAGGAGGCTTCTGCACCAGTTCCACCAACCTCTAAAAACCCTCCATATGAAAGAAGAGCTGACTTATCTGATCAGTGAGATAGGGAAGAAAGCATAGATTGGCCCCACACTCCATGAAGATTTCTGTCTGCCAGGATTGAGTGAGTATGAAGCAGAACTCCATGTGGTGACTAGATGCATATCTAAATTTAGGAGGACATGGAAAGGCTCAAATTGGGTCATGAGCTCTAGCTGACAGCTCAAATCTAGCTTTGCTATTAGTAAAGCAGACACTAACATTTAATCTTCATTAGATTACTATATATATTTGTATTTTACTGTGCTTCGGAATGCAAAAGGAAAGAAGGGTTTTATTAAAGGTCATCCTCAAAATGTTCAATTTCTGGCCATAAAGCAAAAGTCCCTACAAAAGAGAGGTAGGCACTTGAGATCCAATAAACAAACAATAGCAATTCTGACTTTAGTGATCTTAGACTGGGGAGGTCATTGAACTTTGTGTGTTGTTGGAGGTATCACCGTGCTTGGTTTAGTAGTCATATTCAATGGTGATATGTCAGCAGATTGCTTTAGTACTACTATTATTTTGCTAGGGTTCCCATAACAGGGTACCACAAACTGGGTGGCTTAAATAACAACAAAAATGTGTTGTCTCACCAGGCCACAAATCTGAGGTCATCATGTCAATGGTTGGTTCCGTCTGAGAGCGTGAGGAAGAATCGGATCATTTTCTCTCTCCTCTGGCTTCTAGTTGGTTGCTGACAATCTTGGGCCTTCCTGGGCTTGCAGAAGCATTACCTCAATCTCTGATTTCATCTTCCTATGACGTTATCCCTATGTGCATATCTATACCCAGATATCTTCTTTTTATGTTGGATTGGGGGCCCACCCTATTCCTGTATGAGCTCAGTTTAGCTAACTACATCTGCAATGACCCTATTTCCTAATAAGGTCACATTTTGAGGTACTGGAGCTTAAGGTTTCAACATATTAATTTTGGGGGATTCAATTCCACCCCTATCAGTACTATTTGGTCAAGAATTGGAATGCTAAGCTTCCATTCCATAACTTCTGATTATGACTAGGTTTTAGAGTCCAGAATGTAGGTTCACCCCAGAGTGATAGCAGATTTTATTAATGAATATCTTAAAAATAGAGTTTTTTAAACCTTAGGCCTGAAACATTATTTCTAGGACTTGGGCTTGCTCACAGAGTCAGCTAAAGAGGACTCAGACTGGTTTTGTAGAGATATATGTATAACTTGAAGCCAGTAAGGAAATAGCAGAGTAAGGGAAATTAAAAGAGGGGATGATAATGGGGGGTGTCTTTATTTGTTTACAATTGCTACTATAACAAATTGCCATTAAACTTAGTGGCTTAAACCAATACAAAAATACTGCTTACAGTTCTGTAGGAAAGTCTCAGTGGATCTCAGTGACCTAAACTCAAGGTTTCAAGGAGATGTTTTGTTTTGTTTTGTTTTTCCTGGAAACTCTAGGGAAATCCATTTCCTGGTCTTTTCCCTTTCTTGAGAACACCTCACATTCCTTGGCTCATGGCCCCTTCCTCCATCTCAAAGCCAGCAACATTGCATCTCTCTGACCATTCTTCCATAGCATCTCCCTCTGTGTTTTTCTGACACCCTTTTCCACTTCTAAGGACCTTTGTGATTGCAATGGGCCTACATAAATAATTCAAGATAATCTCCTTTTTAAAGTAAACTGACTAGCAACTTTAATTTGTCTTTGTCATTTAGCCTTATATATTTCTGAGAATTAGAACTTCAACATCTTGAGGAAGTTGGTTAATTTATTTACCACTAGTTTCCTTTGAAGAAAGTTACAAACACAGAGGGCAGAATAAAACATATGAAAACAGAAATGGAGTATACCTGCACATAAATCTTCTGAAGAAGAACTAGCAAAGTAGGATGTTGTGGTTGTTATTAAAACAGGTTGTTGCTAAATCAGTTGTAACTGAAAACTGAAGATAAAAAGAAATCATAATCTGTGGGGACAAAATACAATGACATCTCTAGGAGAACCCTATCAAAATAATTTCTCTAGAACTAATTTTTAAAACTAAAAAGGATGTCAATAGCAATAAAATAGGAAACAATTCCTTAAAACCTCAGAATTATGATTGTTAAATATGATTTAGAAATTTAATATGAGGAAGTTAGATACCATTCAAATGTATTTAAAGTATACTTGATGAACACCAAAAAAAGAGTCTTATATTATGGATTATACATGTTAAAGGAAACATCCCTTGAAATTTTTCCTATACAGCAGTACATAGATTTTAGTTCTAATTAAGAAATGGACTGACTTCAGAGTATTTCCACTAGGATATAACCAACTCAAACAGATGAAGTTGATCAAAGTACTGCAAACTGTTAGCAGAATAAAATCGTACTGCCTTCATATTGATCACAGTGGCAGTCACTAAGAGACAGATGGGTATTATTTTCCAGGAAGACTCCAAAGATATAGTGACTTTGGTTGATAATTTAAAAAGCTTGGAATCAAAGCCTCACAATTCCAGTTTCAGCACCCATATTTAAAGGGTTCATAAGTCATAACACCCATATCTATAAAAGGAAAAACTAGAAAAAATTTATGACCCTTCTCAGATTCATTTGAGATCTGAATTTTTAGGGCAAAGCACTACTCAGAATCTTGAGAGGGAGACAAATCCAAAAGGTCTCAGCAGAAATCTGCTTACTTGGAGAGAGCATCTGGAGCCTTAAACTGGTAGGAACATGTAAATGGTAATTTTAATGAATAGTTACTGGAGGCTGACTGTGGACAAGCTTGAGAGCTATAAATGGCTAGGAGCCACAGTCTTACAGAGATCCTGTGATCCTTTGATTTCATGGACTTTTCCTCCAGTAATCCTGTCAGACTCTTATGGTGAAAATCTGAGACAGACACTTGCAAAGTTGTGGCAGGGAGAGGGTAGAGAGTAATCTTTGTGAGACCCACCATCTTTAAAACAAAGGAGAAGACATTGCCAGAGTTTACCAGTCTTCCTCTCTAGGGACAAAGACATTACACAGTCTTATCCCAGAGTCCTAAGGGAAGGACATTCATTTCACTTTAGTTTTCTCTAGATTTCCAGTGTCCACTAATGGAGGGCCCCTACTAAAATAATGAGATTAAATTAAAGCTTATAGAACACTATACTTTCTAATAGAAAATGTAGACAACAGTGAAAGAGCAGATAAATAATAGAAGCATACAAATGAAAACAAAGCTAAGAAAGAATGAAAAGAAAAATGCAATGAATTGAAAACAACATTACAGACATAAAAAATGTTTTTGATTTTCCTCATCTCTATGTCAATAGCAATAAAATAGGAAACATGTCATGCTATTGACATGATGGGGTGCCTGGGTGGCTCAGTGGGTTAAGCCTCTGCTTTTGGCTCAGGTCAGGATCTCAGGGTTCTGGGATCAAGTCCCACATCAGGCTCTCTGCGAGCCTGCTTTCCCTTCTCTCTTACTGCCTACTTGTGATCTCTCTCTATATATCAAATAAATAAATAAAATCTTACCAAAAAAAAAGAAGATAAGTTAATAGAATCTTTCAAAACTGAAATACAAAATGAAAAACAAGAACAACAAGATATCCAAGAACTGAGATAATTTCAAAGGATATAATATGTACAAATGTGGAGTAGCAGAGGAGAAAAGAGAACAGAGGAAAAGAAATACTTGAAATATGTAAACCAATAACGGTGGGTATTTTTCAAAATTAATGAGACACAAAACTGCAGATCTAGGAAGCTTGGAGAACAACAAGCAGAATTAATACAAGCAAATAAACAAAACCCCTATTGTGGGGGCACCTGGGTGGCTCAGTGGGTTAAAGCCTCTGCCTTCAGCTCAGGTCATGATCCCAGGGTCCTGGGATTGAGCCCCATGGGATTGAGCCCCATACCGGGCTCTCTGCTCAGCAGGGAGCCTGCTTCCTCCTCTCTCTGCCTGCTTTTCTGCCTACTTGTGATCTCTGTCTGTCAAATAAATAAATAAAATCTTTAAAAGAAACCAGTGTACCTGGTTATGTCATATTAAACTGAAAACAAAACAAAAACAAATGGGAAATACTGAAAGAAACCAGAGAGGAAAAAATGAACAAAACCAACATTCTTTACTGATAAAGGAACAAAGGTAATAATTAAGTAGACTTCTTATCAGAAACCCTGAAAATAAAAGAAGAGTAGAATGGAAATGTAAGAGTTGAGATTAAAACAAAAACAATCTAAAGGTAAGAATCCACTGAAATTGGCTTCCAAAAATATATGAGGTATTCAGACATTTTCAGAAAACAAAAACTGTTCACCAGAAGACCTGTCCTTCAAGAAATGTTAAAAATTTTCTTAGGCAAAAAGAAACTATATAGGTCAGAAACTTGGACCTACATAAAGAAAGAAAGAACACTGGAGAAAAAAAGTAAAACAAAATCTACATTGTCTTATTCTTGGTCAATATAAAAGATAACTTAAAATAATAAGAGTAACAGTATTGAGTAATAATAGCATATAGATAAGGGAAACTGATATTAGCAAATCAAATCTATCAATGTATAAATGGAGTTCTACACCATGACAAAGTACAGCTTACTCCAGGTATCAAGGCCTGGTCAATATTAAAAAACCAATCAATATCATCCACAATATCAACAGATAAAGAAAAGCCATATGATTGTATTAATTAGCACAGAATAAAAGAAGTTGGGAAGAAAAAATCCGATTTCAATTCATGATACTCTTACCACACCAGGAAAAGAATTCATCTTCCATGAATTGATAAAGAACATCTACCAAAAAACTACAGCTAACATCATATTTAATTGTCAGAAGAAAGAACAATTTCCCCCTTAGATCATGAACAGGGCAAGAACATCCTCTCTTCCCACTCCTATTCAATATGATTGTAAAAGACCTAGCTAAGGCAATAGACATGAAAAAAATTAAAAGTTATACATGGAAAGGGATAAGTACATCTGTGTATATTTGCAGATGATATAATTGTCAATGTAAACTTGTTTAGATTTTCTTTAATGTTCTGTTTCAGATTCAGCATCTCATATGTGATACATTTAGTCCTATCCCCTTAGGCTCCTCTGCCTGTGACAGTTTCTCAGACTTTTTTTTCCTTGAAATTTTTCAGTAGGACTGTTAAAGTATTTTGTAGCATGTTCCTCAGTTGTGATCTGTCTGATGGTCTTCTGATTAGACAGACCAAAGTTAGGAAGAAAGTTCACAGAGGTATAGTGGCATTTTCATCCCATCATATTAGGGGTACGTATTATCAACATGACTATCACTGTTGACATTAACTTTGTCATCTGGCCAAGGTTGTGTTTGTCAGATTTCCTTATTGTAATGCTACTTATATTCCCTCCCTCACCCCCTGATTCCATTCTATACTATTTAGAAGGAGATCACTATTTATGTTATATTTTGGATTATATTCCAATACTACTTTTTAATGGTTAATTGCCCAATTTTCCTTCTAAATCAATCAGTATCTACACATATTTTGACTCTGTTGTTATGTGCATACATTTTAGATTGTTACATCTCACTGAGGAATCGACCCCTTTATCACTGTGTAATGCTCCTCTCTGTACCCATGTTTTTTCTTGTTTTGAAAATTTCTGTCTGAAATTAGCATAGCAACTCTGTGTGTGTGTGTGTGTCTGTGTATCTGTGTCTGTGTTAACATGTTATATTTTTCCTTATCTTTACTTTCAATGGGTCTGTGTTCTTTTTTTTTTTAAGATTTTTTTTTTATTTGACAAACAGAGATCACAAGTAGGCAGAGAGGCAGGCAGAGAGAGAGAGAGGAGGAAGCAGGCTCCCCGCTGGGCAGAGAGCCCGATGTAGGGCTCAATCCCAGGATCCTGGGATCATGACCTGAGCCGAAGGCAGAGGCTTTAACCCACTGAGCCACCCAAGTGCCCCTGGGTCTGTGTTCTTTACTCTTAAAATTTCTTTGTAGATTTCTTATAACAACATATAGTTAAATATTTTAAATTCAGTAGCCATAAGGGCACCTGGGTGGCTCAGTGGGTTGGGGCCTCAGCCTTCGACTCAGGTCATGATCCCAGGGTCCTGGGATCGAGTCCCACATTGGGCTCTCTGCTAATCAGGGAGCCTTCTTCCTCCTCTCTCTCTTTCTGCCTCTCTGCTTACTTGTGATCTCTCTCTGTCAAATAAATAAATAAAATCTTTAAAAAAAAATTCAGTAGCCATATCTGTGTTTTAATTGCCAAATTCAGATCATTTGCATTTAGAGTGATTATTGATATAATTAAATAATAGCTGTTATGTGTATAAATGCTTTCTATGCATTTCACTTGGTCCCCGGTACTTTGATTTCTTCTCTTTTTCTACCTCCTCTGGTTTTGATTGTATATTTTATATGATTGTATTTTTCTACCTTTCTTGGTGTATCAATTTTACTTCATTTTAAAATTTTCATTTTTTTTTAATGATTGCTGTGGAGTTTACAATATACATTTTCAACTAATCTAATTTGGCTTTTGAATAACCATATTCTGCTTTATGGATAGTTCAGGTGTCATATAATTATTATTCAGTATTCTTAACTCCTCTAATCTCTTATAACATCACTATAATTTATTCACTTATCCATATGCTATATATTGTTACTATTATGACTTGGAACAGTTATCTATGAAATCAATTAAGAACAAGAAGTTAAAATAAAATATTTTACTTTATCTCTTCTTCAACATTGTTCCTTTTTTAATGTAGATTTGCGTTTCTGACCTAGATGGTTTTCTTTCTACCTAAAGAACTTCTTTAAATGTTTCTTGGAAAGAAGTTTTGGTGGTGATGAATTCCTCCAATTTTGTTAGGAGAGCTTTTATTTCTTTGTCTTTTTATTTTTTTTTGTCTTTGTGCATTTTATTTTATTTTTTAAAATATTTATTTTAATCCCAGTCAGCATTATATTAGTTTCAGGTGTGCAATATAATGATTCAACAATTCTTTACATCAGCAGGTGCTCCTCACAAGTGCAGTCCTTAATCCCCATTCCCTATTATACCCATCCCCTCCCCTCTGGTAACCACCAGTTTGTTCTCTATAGTTAAGGGTCTGTTTCTTGGTTTGCCTCTCACTCTATCTTTCCCTTTGCTTGTTATTTTCTTTCTTAAGTTCCACATATGAGTGAAATCATATGACATTTGTCTTTCTCTGACTGGCTTATTTTGCATAGCATTTTACTCTCTAGCTCCATCCATGTCATTGCAGATGGCAAAATTTCATTCTATTTTATGGCTGAATAATGTTTATGTATATGTATATATGAATGTGTATATGTATATACATATATACATATTCATATATACATATATACATATTCAGCCATAAAAAAGAATGTATATGTATACATATATATTTATATATATTCCTTTTTCTCTATATCCTCACCAATACCTCCTTCACTTTTGATGGGTAATTTTCTATGTTTTGGATCCTTGGTTTCCAGTTTTTTTTCTTTCAACATGTAAAGTATTTTGATTTATTCTTTCACTGTGTACATGGCTACTGATGAGAAATATGCTACAAAAAAAAAAAAAGAGAGAGAAAGAAAAGAAAGAAAGAAAGAAATATGTTGTAAATCTAAGTTAAAATTTTTTGGTAATTTTTTTTAAGATTTTTCTCTTGGTTTGGGGTTTTCTAAGTTTGAACATGGTATGCTTAGGTGATTTTTTTTTTTTTTTTACAAGAGGCAGATGCAATTTTTTTTCTTTAATTAACATATAATGTATTATTTGTTTCAGGGGTATAAGTCTGTGATTCATCAATCTCAACCAATTCACAGCATTCACCATAGTACATAGCCTCCCCAATGTCCATCACTCAGCCACCCCATCCCTCCACCCCCGTCCACTCCAGCAACCTTCATTTGTTTCCTGAGATTAAGAGTCTCTTATGGTTTGTCTCCCTCTCTGGTTTTATCTTGTTTCATTTTTCCCTCCTTTCCCCTATGATCCTCTGCCTTATTTCTCAAATTTTAGTATTTATCTTCCTTGATATTCCTTGATCTTTGTGCTTTGTTATCTGTCATTAATTGTGGAAAATTCTAGGCCATTATTATAATACTCTACTGCATTGTCTATTGGTTCCTGTCAACTAAGGAACCCATCAATAATATTCTTCATTTATGTTACAATATTTCATTTTGAATCTTTCTAAAAACTTCTTTATTTCTTATGTTACCTACCTATTACTGTGTGTTGTCTACTTTTTCTATTAGCTCTCTTAACATATTTATCACAATTATTTTAAATTCCCTGTTTGTAATTCAAAAATATATGCCATGCCTGAGACTGGCTCTGATTTTTACTTTGTCTCCTTAGGCTGTATTTTCATTTGTCCTTAAGCATGCCTTCTAATTCTTTGTCAAAAACTGGATATGATATAATGGCAGGTAAACTGACCTTTAGAGTACAGTTTTATTACTCTGGCTAAGAGTTTGGCTTCGTTTTATGTTTGCTGTAACTTTAGGGGCCAGAAGCTTTAAGTTCCTCTAGTGTCTTCATTTTTTGTCACTTCTCTTCTTTAGATTTTCACAAATACTCTTATTTAAACTTTTTTACAACTCTTTCAGCTATAATCACAGTTATTTCACTGAAGCCCTGTTGGTGTGTTGGTAAGGTATTGGGAATGGGACAAATTCTATAATCCTGTGACCAAATGTCAGTCTTTTAGTGGTCTGTGTCTTTGGGCTGTGACCTTCACAAATATATATATGTATGTATATATATACATATATATATATATATTTTTTTTTCCCACTAAGAGGAGACAGGAAGGCTAAAGGGGACTAGAATTGGGTAAGTGAGTTTCTATTTAGGGGAGGTAATCCTCTGGCAAAGTCTTTCCAGAGGAGAGTAAGCCTTTTTTATGGTAAATGCTTTGGGAGTAATTCAGTAAGTTTACTTTTCTCAGACCTCTATATGAGGAGCTTTTCTTTAGTTCTGTACCATGAGAACCTGGTGGGGTTCTTGGATATAAATTCCAAGAAATCTTGAAGACTTTTCTAAGATAGCAGCCCCAGCAGTTTCTTACTCATGAGCTAGTGCGGTCCACACTCAGCCTCCAACAATTTATTAAAATAACCACTTAATGGGGCACCTGGGTGGCTCAGTGGTTTAAGCCTCTGCCTTCGGCTCAGGTCATGATCTCAGGGTCCTGGGATCGAGCCCCTCATCGGGCTCTCTGCTCAGCGGGGAGCCTGCTTCTCCCCCTCACTTTTCTCTGCCTGCCTCTCTGCCTAATTGTTATCTCTCTCTCTGTCAAATAAATAAATAAAATCTTTAAAAAATAATAAAATAAAATAACCACTTAACTCTTTTATGAGCTTTGGCTCCAATGGTTTGTGCCCCAGGTAAGTTCTAAACTGTGGTTCTCTATGTTCCTTTGTCTCTCCAGATTTTAAGATGATGATTACCTTATGACCTCAATTCTTTAAAAAAGAATTTTTTTTTAAAGGCACAGCTTTAGCACAGTGTATAAGTTGAAAACCTACTCTAAACAAGTCTAATATTTTAGCTTGACACCTTTCCGAGAATGCCAGAAAGTTTTGGTAAATACATGATTGATGTTGGAAACTTATAAACTGATTAAAACACAATCAGCACAGTTTAGGGCAATGAACTTACACAACCAGATTTGGGTTAAACATTTAAAAAAAAATCAGGTTGATAAATGTACATCTGGAGGAAACAAAACAACCCTTTTCCTTTTATTGTATAAGACTGCCTACCATGTACTTTGAATAAAATATTCACCCAAAAACATGACTGCAGGATACATTCCAAACTATGACAAACATTTCACCTATGCTGTAAAATGACTTTACATGTAAACTTCAGAAATCACATGCTGTACATTAAATTTTTAGATTCAAAAATATCCCTGTTTCCCTAATAATGTAAACAGTAAAATTGAGGGTTTCAGTTAAAGGGATAATTCATAACAAAATACCACTGTTTAATCAATGGTGAAACATAAACATCTTAGAATCCAGATTTGCCATTGTTAACAGGAGCATTCTGAGTTCTAATGCTTTGCTCATTCCCACAGTAGGAGATGTAGATACCATTGCCCAAAACTATGCATTTTTCAGGTAAGCTTTATTTTTATTTTGTAGCATTAATTCCTATATTAGAACATAAGAGTGTAACAGTGAAGAAGCTCCAGGCAAGAAAAGAGAAGTAAGCAGTTTTCCTGAACATACTTACTGAGGTGAAAATGTACAGACAAGAGTCACTAGGGGCATCAGCTTCTTGCTGGAGGAGGGGCCTTCATCCTGGGACACTGCAGAGGCAGAGCCCTGAGCCCGGGCGTGCTGGCGCTGCTTGCGCTCCCCCAGCCAGCGCCAGGGGCTTGGCGGACAACTATAAAGGAGTGTCAGCGTGTGTGGTAGAAATGTAACATTCGCGGTAAGTTTTTTCTTTTAATCACCATCATTATTATCATCTTTATTATCTTCATTATTATTATGAATACTGTCATCTCTTTCAACTCCAAAAAATAAACTGATCCACAGTTTATCGCATGATGCCAACGTGGTTGGTCTGACATGCAGTGCCTTTGCCCCCTCCCCCGGCATGTGCTCACCCATCCATCCATCCATCCACCCACCCACCCATCCATCCATTCACAGCTGGAATCAGAGGGTTGTTGCTCAAATGCACTCTGACTGAAGCTGACTGAAGAAAAAGAAAAAAAAGAAGAGACAAGACATTGACTTTCAGTTTGTTCTGCTCTTTCCTTAATGTAAGGACCTGAGTAATGGCTTATAAACTCTTAATTTGTCAGAGCTGACACTGAAAATAGCAATAGTTTGTTTATAAAACATAGCTTACTACCACTGTGGAATCCTTTCTCAAGATGGTTAGCCAGAGGGAGGAGTCAAGATGGTGGAGGAGTAGCAGGCTGAGATGACATCAGGTTGCAAGAGTTCAGTTAGATGGTTATCAAACCATTCCGAACACCTACAAATCCAACAGGAGATTGAAAAGAAGAAGAGCAGCAATTCTAGAAACAGAAAATCAACCACTTTCTGAAAGGTAGGACATGCAGAGAAGTGAATGCAAGGGGACGGGAAGATAGACCGCGGGGGTAGGGGCTGGCTCCTGGTAAGTGGTGGAGCAACAGAGCACAAAATCAGAACTTTTAAAAGTCTAATCCACTGAGGGACATGGCTCCAGAGACTAAGCAGGGGTGGAGCCCTCGCAGGGACAGCATGGTCTCAGGTCCCTCAGGGTCACAGAAGGATCGAGGGTGTCTGAGTGTAGCAGAGCTCCCAGGTATTAGAGTGGGGAAGCAGACTACAGAGATGGAGCTGAGGAATGAGCTCTCAGCTCGGGGTTACCTTAAATTGTGATCTGGCACAGCCAGGACACTGCTCTTAGAGCAGGGACCCTACAAGTGGCGGATCCAGGGAGACCCCCCTGGAAAACCAGAGGAGCAAAAATCTGCTGGGTTTGGAGACTCCAAATGGGGCTGTGTGCCAGAGACAGAAATGCTCAGTCACAGGCCAGGTGAGCTTGGAACGTGGCCAGAGACCAGGGAGATGCGAGTGATTGAGTGCTTTTCTCCAAGGGTACAATAGGGAGTGGGGCCCCAAGCTCTCGGTTCCTCAGGGCCAGAAATTGGGAGACCACCATTTTCATTCCCATCCTCTAGAGCTTTACGGGAAAGAATTCAGGAAACAAAAGCTCCTGAGAGTGAACCTGAACTGATTACTTAGCCCAGCCCCTGGCAAGGGCAGTGTAATTCTGCCTCAGGCAAAGACACTTGAGAATCACTACAACAGGCCCCTCCCCAAGATCAGCAAGAACACCTAGCCAAGCCAAGCTCACTGATCAAGGAGAACAGTGGAATTCCAGAGGAGGGGAAAGCAAAGCATGGAATTCATGGCTTTCTCCCCATGATTCTTTAGTCTTGAAAAGTTAATTAAATTTTTTAATTCTATTTTTTTCTTATTCTAATTTTTTTAACTTTTACTCTCCTCTTTTAATGTTTTTAACTAATTTATCTTAACAAGACCTTTCTTAAAAAAATCTTTTTGAACCTTCATTATTATAGCCATATTTTATACTTTATTGTATCTAACTTTATTTTTTGTATACATATAGGGATTTTTTCTTCTAAAAAATTTGGGATACAACTTCTTCTAATAGATCAAAATATATTTTAAATCTAGCACAGGGTTTTGTTCTAGTTTCCAATCTGAGCAAATTCTCTCCACTTTCTTTTCCTTTCCTTTCCCAACCAACCTGTCAACTCCATATATATATATATATATATATATATATATATATTTAATTTTCATCTTTACAATCATATTCCATACCTTCATTGTGTTTACCCTTATTTTTATTGCATATATATATATATATATGTATACATATATATATGTGTGTATTTCTTTAAAATTTTGAGATGTAGTTTCATCTAAGAGACCAAAATACACCCCAAATCAGGTGGGACGCTCTGTGCTATTCACCATATATATATATATATTTTTTTTTTTTAATTTTTTTGAACTTCTTTTTACCCCCTTTCTTCTCCCCATGATTTGGGGTCTCTTCTGATTTGGTTAATGTACATTTTTCTGGGGTCTTTGCCACCCTTTTAGTATTTGATCCTCTCATTCATATAGTTTTATCTGGATAAAATAAAGCGGGAAAACTCACCACAAAAAAAAAAAAAAAAAAAGAACAAGAGGCAGTACCAAAGGCTACGGACCTAATCAATAGAGACATTGGTAATATATCAGATCTAGAGTTCAGAATGACGATTCCCAAGGTGCTAGCTGGGCTTGAAAGAGTCATGGAAGATATTAGAGAAACCTTATCTGGAGAAATAAAGTCCCTTTCTGGAGAAATAAAAGAATTAAAATCTAACCAAGCTGAAATTAAAAAAGCTGTTAATGAGGTTCAATAAAAAATGGAGGCTCTTACTGCTAGGATAAATGAGGCAGAAAGAGCATTAGTGATATAGAAGACCAAATGACAGGGAATAAAGATGCTGAACAAAAGAAAGACAAACAACTATGGGACTAAGAGGGGAGAATATGAGAGATAAGTGATACCATAAGATGAAACAATATTGGAAAAATTGGGATTCCAGAAGAAGAAGAAAGAGAGAGGGGGGCAGAAGGTATATTGGAGTGAATTATTGTAGAGAATTTCCCTAATGTGGCAAAGGGAACAAACATCAAAATCCAGGAGGCACAGAGAATGTCCCTCAAAATCAATAATAATAGGTCCACACCCCATCATCTAATAGTAAAACTTATAAGTCTTAGTGACAAGGAGAAAATCCTGAAAGGAGCCTGGGAGAAGAAGTCTGTAACATAAAATGGTAAAAATATTATATTGGCAGCAGACTTATCCACAGAGACCTGGCAGGCCAGAAAGAACTGGCATGATATATTTAGAGCACTAAATGAGGAAAACATGCAGCCAAGAATACTATATCCAAAGAGGCTATCATTGAAAATAGGAGAGATAAAAAGCTTCCAGGACAAACAAAAATTAAAAGAATTTGTAAACACCAAACCAGCTCTACAGGAAATTTTGAAAGGGGTCCTCTAAGCAAAGAGAGAGCCTAAAAGTAGTAGACCAGAAAGGAACAGAGACAATATACAGTAACAGTCACCTTACAGGCAATAAAATGGCACTAAATTCATATCTCTCAATAGTTACCCTGAATGTAAATGGAGTAAATGTCCCAATCAAAAGACACGGGGTATCAGAATGGATAAAAAACCAAAACCCATCAATATTCTGACTACAAGAAACTCATTTTACACCCAAAGACACCTCCAGATTGAAAGTGAGGGGGTGGAAAACAATTTACCAAAAGAAAGCTGGGGTGGCAATCCTTATATCAGATCAATTAGATTTCAAGCCAAAGACTATAATAAGAGATGAGGAAGGATACTATATCATACTCAAAGGGTCTGTCCAACAAGATCTAACAATTTTAAATATCTATGTCCCCAACATGGGAGCAGCCAACCACATAAACCAATTAATAACAAAATCAAAGAAAAACATAGACAATAATACAATAATAGCAGGGGAATTTAACACCCCCCTCACTGAAATGGACAGATCATCCAAGCAAAAAATCAACAAGGAAATAAAGGCCTTAAATGACACACTGGACAAGATGGACATCACAGATATATTCACAACATCCCCTCCCAAAGCAACAGAAGACACATTCATCTCTAGTGCACATGGAACATTCTCCAGAATAGAGAACATCCTGGGATACAAATCAGTTCTCCACCAGTACCAAAAGATTGGGATCATTCCCTGCATATTTTCAGACCACAATGCTCTGAAGCTAGAACTCAATCACAAGAGGAAATTTGGAAAGAACCCAAATACATGGAGGCTGAAGAGCATCCTATTAAAGAATGAATGGGCCAACCAGGAAAATAAAAAAGAATTGAAAAAATTCATGGAAACAAATGATAATGAAAACACAACGATTCAAAATCTGTGGGACACAGCAAAGGCAGTCCTGAGAGGAAAATATATAGTGATACAAGCTTTTCTCCAGAAACGCGAAAGCTCTCATATACACAACCCATACACCTAAATGAGTTGGAGAAAGAACAGCAAACAAAGCCTAAACCTAGCAGGAGAAGAGGAATAATAAAGATCAGAGAAGAAATCAATGAAATAGAAACAAACAAACAATAGAACAAATCAATGAATCTAGGAGCTGGTTCTTTGAAAGAAATCATAAGTTTGATAAACTACTGGCCAGACTTATCAAAAAGAAAAGAGAAAGGATCCAAATAAATAAAATCATGAATGAAAGAGGAGAGATCACAACCAACACCAAAGAAATACAAATAATTGTAAGAACATATTCTGAGAAACTATACACCAGCAAATTTGACAATCTGGAAGAAATGGATGCATTTTAGAGATGTATAAACTACCAAAACTGAAGCCAGAAGAAATAGAAAACCTGAACAAACCCATAACCAGTAAGGAGATTGAAGCAGTCATCAAAAATCTCCCAACAAACAAGAGCCCAGGGCCAGATGGTTTCCCAGGCAATTCTACCAAACATTTAAAGAAGAATTAATACCTATTCTCCTGAAACTGTTCCAAAAAATAGAAATGGAAGGAAAACTTCCAAACTCATTTTATGAGGCCAGCATTACTTTGATCCCAAAACCAGACAAAGACCCCATCAAAAAAGAGAATTACAAACCAATTATCCTTGATGAACACAGATGTGAAAATTCTCGCCAAAATACTAGCCAATAGGATCCAACAGTACATGAAAAGGATTATTCACCACAACCAAGTGTGATTTATTCCTGGGCTGCAAGGTTGGTTCAACATCCGCAAATCAATCAATGTGATCTAATACATTAATAAAAGAAAGCATAAGAACCATGTGATACTCTCAATAGATGCTGAAAAAGCATTTAACAAAGTACAACATTCTTTCTTGATCAAAACTCTTCAAAACGTAGGAATAGAGGGTACATACCTCAATATCATCAAAGCCATCTAAGAAAAACCCTCAGAAAACATCATTCTCAATGGAGAAAAACTGAGAGCCCTTCTGCTAAGGTCAGGAACATGGCAGGGATGTCCAGTATACCACTGCTATTCAACATAGTACTAGAAGTCCTAGCCTTACCAATCAGACAGCAAAAAGAAATAAAAGGCACCCATATTGGCAAAAAATAAGTCAAACTATCACTCTTTGCAGATGATATGATACTTTATGTGGAAAACCCAAAAGACTCCACTCCAAAACTGCTAGAACTCATACAGGAATTCAATAAAGTGTCAGGATGTAAAATTAATACCCAGCAATCGGTTGCATTTCTGTACACCAACAGCAAGACAGATGAAAGAGAAATTAAGGAGTCAATCCCATTTACAATTACACCCAAAACCATAAGATATCTAGGAATAAACCTAACCCAAGAGTCAAAGAAACTGTACTCAGAAAACTATAAATTACTCATGAAAGAAATTGAGGAAGACACAAAGAAATGGAAAAACATTCCATGCTCATGGATTGGAAGAACAAATACTTTGAAAATGTCTATGCTACCTAAAGCAACCTACATGTTTAATGCAATCTCTATCAAAATACCATCCATTTTTTTCAAAGAAATGGAACAAATAATCCTAAAATTTATATGGAACCAGAAAAGACTTTGAATAGACAGAGGAATGTTGAAAAAGAAAGCCAAAGTTGGTGGCATCACAATTCCAGACTTCAAGCTCTATTACAAAGCTGTCATCATCAAGACAGTATGGTACTGGCACAAAAACAGACACACAGATCAATGGAACAGAATAGACAGCCCAGAAATAGACCTTCAACTTTATGGTCAACTAATCTTCGACAAAGCAGGAAAGAATGTCCAATGGAAAAAGACAGTCTCTTCAACAAATAGTGTGTGGGAAAATTGGACTGCCACATGCAGAAAAATGAAACTGGACCATTTCCTTACACCGCACATGAAAATAGACTCAAAATGGATGAAGGACCTCAACGTGAGACAGAAATCCATCAAAATCCTTGAGAAGAACAAAGGCAGCAACCTCTTTGACCTCAGCTGCAGCAACTTCTTCCTAGAAACATTGCCAAAGACAAGGGAAGCAAGGGCAAAAATGGACTATTGTGACTTCATCAAGATCAAAAGCTTTTGCACAGCAAAGGAAACAGTCAACAGAACCAAAAGCAATTGACAGAATGGGAGAAGATATTCACAAATGGCATATCAGATAAAGGGCTAGTATCCACAGGAAAGGAATAAATGAAACAAGATGGGATCAGGAGGGAGACAAAGGATAAGGACTCTTAATCTCAGAAAACAAACTGATGGTTGGTGGGGAGGGAGAGGGTGGTTAGGTTATGGACATTGAGGAGGGTATGTGCTATGTTGAGTGCTGTGAAGTGTATAAACCTGGCGATTCACAGACCTGTACCCCTGGGGCTAATAATACATTATATATTAATAAAAAAATAAAAATTTAATTAAGAAAAAAAAAAGATGGTTAGCCAGGGGAGTATTTTCCCTGAATGTACCCCAGGCTTATCTCTCAGAGCTCAGAAATGCAAGGCTTAAGTGGGAAAATGGAATTATACTTTGGATTTCCCCTCTCTCAAACTGAGCAAAACAATTATTAATCAAACAATCTATTTAAAGAGAATCCATGTGGAAGGGGAGGAGGTTATGAGGAATGGAGTGACTGGATGATGGACATTGGGGAGGGTATGTACTATGGTGAATGCTGTGAGATCTGCACCCCTGAAACAAATAATACATTTTATGTTAATAAAAATAAACAAATTATTAAAAAAAAAGAAAATAAATAAATAAAAAAAATCCCGATGAGAAAGCAATACCTTTAGCAAAACTATCCAAGAACAAAAAGTCTTTTGAAGAACACAGTGTAAAAAATGTGAACAGTTCCTCCTGATTTTATAGAGACACAGAACTTCAAAAAACAAATTTACTGTAAAAATGTATACCCAAGGTAAGGATAGGGAAAGAAAAAAAATCCTAACATAGAAAGCAGGGTGCATATTTCCAAAGAATGCCATGCAGGAAGCAGCAGCTGCAGCTTCTCCATCACAAAAATAGATACCCCTTTGGATTCTGTTGAAAATGGAGAAACAGAGCAATTTTATAAGGGTGAGGCTAGAAAAAAATGGGACATATGTTTTCTTTTTTTTCCTTTGCAGAATGGTTGGTCTCTCAAAAGGGGAAGGAATCTCTATCAATGGACAGAAATTCATTCAATCTAGCTCTGACGTTCCCAGATCCCAAGACCCAGAAGGATATGGAAATTGTTGGATAAGGCATATGAAGAGAGAGAATCAACAGAAGGTCTCACTCAACACATTATTCTGGGAATCAAGTTTGATTAGAAGTCATAGGAGCAATTTGTTTGGAAAATCATAGAAAGTAACTATGGCTCAGAAATTTATATCAGAAGATGAAAAGTAAGGTATTTAGTTTGGATAAGAGTGATTGGGAAGAGAACTCCAAACAGATAAAAGTAAATTTGTTTAATAATTTCAAGACAATTTGAGAATTGCATGATTACTGTGTTCCATGCACTGAGAAACATGCTCAGACAGTGATGAAGATAAAAGATTCTCAGAAAAAGTACAGCAATATAATACAATTAATAAGAATACAGGAAGGGAACTCATAGTTCGGATAAAGACTTGAATAAAATGGGGAACTAATTCCCCATGAAGCTTAACATATTTTTATAAAATGGATGCCCTAGACAACTTGGTAATTTATATTCTCCATTCAGAGTGAGTCCTCCTGTATTTGACTATATCATAAAAATAAATACCTGTACTTAAAACAAAAGGGAAATTCTTAGAAGACAGCCTGTGGTCTGGCAAACACGGTTACCCTTCAGATGGCCGAAGATGTAAGAATCCAATGTAGTGAAGACAGAATTTACAAATTAAAACCTATCTAGGCCCTACTGAACAAAGCAGACAAAGAGAAAATCAAGGAAATCTAGAATTATGTCCCTATTGCTCCAGAAAAGAAAGTGACACCGAAGTACATTTATACTACCATTAAATTAGTACAAGCCCCTCAAGAACTGTAAAGTTCAAAAAGATGAATAAGGGCAAGATTTTGAGAATCTTATCATGAAGCGTACAGCCCTCCTGTGCTCAATATGACCTCCCTGGGCCCCAAACTCCAGATTCTCTAAATCTCATCCACATTTTGGAGAACTTCCAACTTGTGATTCTGCTGCTGAAATAATTGTGATAATAAGTGTGAAGGCTAGCCTTGGAGGCAGTGTGTGTCACAACAAATTACAAAGAGGAGACAATAGTGACACTCAGAGAGCTATAAATTTCTTGGCTACAAATCCTATTAGAGGTGCAGAAAACATCATAAGTGTGGAGTCAAAAACATGCAATATGATAATTTTTTTCTCTTACTTAGCAATCATTATCCATGTATACCTAAGGAACTGTGTGGGGCCAGGTATGTCATTCCACAATATGTCATTCCATATAATTTGTTATAGTTGTTTAGTCTTAAAGGGTTTTCGTAGGCTATATTACAATCAGGGTATTGAGAAAAGCAGAATTCATAGATGAAGATATTTTTAAATCATAAAATTGTGATTTAAGACTAAGGAGTTTTGCTAGATTTCAAATCAGATTGATTATAAATGCCTTTTTGAGAGCAATATGCTTTTCTGAGGTTTCTCCGTCTGTAAAAATCAACTCGCCTAAGTCAATTTCATCTTTAGATTACCCTGTACAAGTCTCATAAGGCAAACAGCTTAGGACCTATTGTACCTGGGCCCATGGATAATAAATAATTTCCTCTTATTCCATTGTACCTCACATTTTTTTCTTTGTAACAAATAATCATTTCTGTGTGCAGGGAGTCTGAGTAAATTTGGACCTGTGAGCTATAAGAATTGCCTGGAAGTCATTAGGAAGAAGATGGTTAATGTGGACTTTAGTCTCTTCTGCTTCTTAATCAAGGGAAAAAGTGGAAAAATAAATATTTGACAGTCACACCATGATCACTGAAAAACAGACTGTTGTGAAGATGGCATAAGAATTTATTATAGGGGGCACCTGGGTGGTCAGAGGGTTAAGCCTCTGCCTTCAGCTCAGGTAATGATCTCAGGGTCCTAGGATCCAGCCCCACATCTGCCTCCCTACTCAGCAGGGAGCCTGCTTCCCCCTCTCCCTCTGCCTGCCTCTCTGCCTACTTCTGATCTCTCTCTGTGTCAAATAAATAAATAAAATCTTAAAAAAAAAAAGAATTTATTATAGGAGGATTTTCATACTTCCTGACTCTTTCTGCTCATATAATTTTGTTAAGTGTTTTTAATATAGGCCTCTCTCCACCTATAGCACATTAAGAAAGATTTAGATGTGATGACTTTAAGTTAATTGGTCAAGAGGACTGGTTCATGAAGTGTATGAGGATCCAAAGGTTACTTAGAGCTTAAGATGGTGAATTTCCTGGTAGATAAGTTGGCCAAGGATAAGTCCCTTAGAAAACATGAGTCCTGAATATAGCAGGTGATTTCTTATATAGAAGCAGAAGACCAAAGACCTCTTCCTTTAGTGGACACTATTATTATTTCAATCTAATTTCTTAGGGAGTATGAATTTTGTTTTAAAGCAACAGTGTAGGGAATAGAGCTTTAAGGGGGAAGACGAATTATCTTATTTTTAAGCATTCCTCTCTTTTGGATGGTTATTCAAATTAACCAGTTAGAGAAAAATGCTCAGGTCTGCCTCTGAGAGATTGTCCTCCTCTCTCCTCAAAAGCCCCCTAAATGATGAAGTAAGAATCAAAGTACTGTTCAGAAAGATAAAGCGTGAATGTGACCACTTAAATCTATGTGTGGTGTATATAGAAAGAACCTAGCCACTCAAGGATTTTTAGCTCAGTAGGTAGGAGTCTACATGAAGGTGAGAGACCAAAACCCTACTTAGCAATAAAGTGAATATTTGCATAAATAGTCTCTCACTTGGTGCAAGAATTAGGGCTTTGACATTCCAGCTAAATGTTCTTTAACTAGAAATACACATTTAACAGAAAGATATAAGGGAATGGCCTAGAAGTCAAGGGGAATATACTTGGCAGAACAAAACGTCAGAGATATATTGCTTTAGAGTCAGGTATTTTGTGGCATAAGAAAGTGCACATTTGAATCCATTGGATAGGCTATAAAGTTTTAAAATGCCTTCTACTAATATTTGGCACTTTCTGAGAAAAGTAGTCTCTATGGCACCTCTTTATAGTATGTGTAGAGAGGCCATGAGCTGTTTTGTTTTATTTTTTTAATATTAATTAACAACATTAAAAGGCAAAGTGGATGAACCCTAGTTGCCTAGAAAACTCAGAATGTGCTTTTATAGGACCAGAGTTTGAGCAAATACATGTATTGTAGTTCTCACATGTAAATGGCCCACATATTACCTGCCTTATTTTATCATTTTACCCACTTTTCATAGATAGCAAGTGAGTCTTAAAGCATCATTGCAGCTTGTTGAGTGGAACATTGATGCACTACAGGGGGCCAAATTTGAATACTCAGACTCTATCCAATATTTCAAAGCTCTCTTCAACCCCTCCTAACAGGAGATAGCTGGGAGCAACTAGCTCAGTCTTAGACACTTGGCCCATTTTATTATTCTAAATCATCTAATTTCACAATTCATAGAGAAAACATGAAAAAACTCAACTCAATTCCATGTATAATGCCTCAGCTCAGAGTAATCACTGTATAGAAAATAGCTTAATTCATTACCATATATTAAGAAGGATATTAAATAGCAGAACATGCCAATTTATGCCCCCTAGCTAAAGAATCTCTGGTTCCTAGATCTTCTCAAATTAGAGCCTTTTACACTTCTAGTCTCTTGGATGGAACATACAGATTACCATGGGGCATTGGAACATGTCTTCTCCAGACTTTTCTACCAAAAGTCAAAGTTCACTCAAAAAACTAAACTAAAATAAATAACAGAGTTTGGGAAGTGTTGGCCTTGATGGGAATTGTTATTCAGTTGGGATAACTGACAGCTGGGGTGGATCTTCTTCACAAGAGGACTAGAAGAAGACAGGATGGAACCAGTGATGTGGGGTGACACTGTAGAGATTCCTCAACATTTATAAGATTAGGATTTAAAAATCATGTTCTCCATGAGAATACAGAGTTGTTATTCCTAACCTCTTCCTCATTATCACACTATCTATATTCAGAGTCTGTGTATGGTGCTACAGCAGGACAGCAGGGAAAAATCCAAAAAGAACATTTTCTGAATAAACATCAATAAAGCAGAGTATGAGCAAGTACCCCTCTCCAGAGTGTATACTTGATGTACTCTATCTTGTGAAAATCTTCAAGTAATAAAATACGACTATTTTGGAAGCTTTGTATCCATCAGTTATATAGAAGGAAGGTTAAGTTATATCCCAGAAGCTACATCAGAGAAGCCAAGATGTGAATGTACAATGGTCTCAAGATTAATGTGGTTTTAAAAGCAGGTTGCAAATCAAGAGACTATTGGTATACACTATAGATTCCATTAAAAACAAAAACAAAAAACCCACAGCAACAACACTACTGAATGAGCCATACCATAATATATAAAGGAAATGGAAGGGGTGCCTTGGTGCCTTGGTGGATCAGCTGGTCAAGTGGGCTGCCTTCAGCTCAGGTCATGATCCCAGGGTCCTGGAATCAAGCCCTGCATGGGACTCCCTGCTCAAGGGAGAATCTGCTTCTCCCTTTACCCTTCCCACTCCTCCTGCTTGTGCAATCTCTGTCAAATAACTACATAATTATAAGATCTTTAAAAAAACTTTGAAAAATAAAGAAAATGGGGATTTTATTTATTTATTTTTAGGTTTTAAATTTTTAATTATTTTTATTAATATATAATGTTTATTCTTTCAGGGGTATAGGTCTGTGATTCATCAGTCTTACCCAATTCACAGCATTCACCATAGCACATACCCTCCCCAGTGTCCATCCCCCAGCCACCCTACCCCTTCCACACCCTCTCCTCCAGCAACTCTGTTTCCTGAGATTAAGAGTCTTGCAGTTTGTCTCCCTCCCATCTTGTTTCATTTTTCCTTCCCTGGCCACCCCCGCACTCCTGCCTCTCAAATTCCTCATATCAATGAAATCATATGATAATTATCTTTTTCTGATTGCCTTAGAAAATGGGAAATTTAGATAAAGGGGCATGGGTACTTTCTTGCAAAAGGCTCCAAACATTTTGTTATCTAGAGTAAACTGTAAGGAAAGAAATCTAACCAAAAGACTATCTTTCCTCTCTTGAATGATCTTATTAACAGACTTAAAATACTTCTCAGTCACTGGATTTATTCACTTAGCAAATATAGAAGCATTCCTATGTACCGTGAAATTCCTATCACTTTAAGCAAGTAGGCCCTCTAACTACACATGCTTACAGTTTGGTTGTCTACATTTTTACTTTGCTTTTTATTTTTTTAAAGAAATTTTGGTCTTGTAATGGCTCAGGTGATATGAAAATAGTTTCTTATTTTGACTCCACCAGTACAAATCTTTAGTGTTAGATCAGTCATTTTAGTGATCCTGTGCCACATTTTCTCTGTCATGAAAATGATAGAAAAGGGGAAAATAAATCAAACTGAAGACTGATATATGTGCATTACAAAACAGTGTATAACAGGGGCCATACAATACTAAAAGGTGATCTCTGCTCTCTGACCGCTCTTGTTACCCTCTCTGGAGTTCTACACAAAGGAGAATATAACATCCCCCTAAAGATTAAAGGTGATAGTATATAATATGCTTATGAAGAACTATAAAGAGAGGCACCTGGGTGGCTCAGTCCTCAAGCCTCTGCCTTTAGCTCAGATCATGATCCCGGGGTCCTGAGATTGAGCCCCACATTGTGCTCCCTGCTCGGTGGGGAGCCTGCTTCTCCCTCTCCCACTTCCCCCACTTCTGTTCCCTCTCTCTCTGTGTCTTTGTCAAATAGATAAATAAAATCTTAAAAAAAAAAAAAGAACTATAAAGAGAGATGGTTAGTTTTAAATTGAAATACATTCATTCATATATTTTGGTCCTCATAGTATCTCAAATCTGGCAAACAAATGGCAATATCTGCATATATAGACAAGGTAAATGAATCAATAGCAAGGCTAAAAAGAGAGGGAGGTGAGATTCAAGCCCTGGAGCCTTCTGTGTACCTCACTGTCTTCCCCACCATTCTGATTTGCTGGAATATGAGGTTTATCAGCCCAACTGACCTGTTGCCTGTTTTTATAAACACAATTTCACTGGGGCACAGACACACCCCTCTGTTGAAATATTGGATAGGGTTGCTTTTTCACTGTAGCATCACTGAGTAGCTATGACAGAAATCTCATGACGGGCAAAGCTTACAATATTTACTCTTTGGTCCTTTGTGAGGAAAAAAAAATTGCTGACCCTCTGCTCTATTTCATCAGTAGTGCAGGGAACTTGACCTTTTTATTTTTGTATTCCCAACCCTTTCTTAGGATTAGCTGGTTATTGATGGAAGGATGAAAGGAAGGAAGAACGAGGAATGGAGGAAGAGGGATGACAACCAAGGTAACAGGTAATTTTGACCATATCTCATCTCTTCAACAACACAGGTTCTCTTACCAATAAGCTGTTACCACACTTTGATAGAGAGTAAGTAGGTGAAAGAGCAAAGGAATGAATGAATGAATGAATGAACTCTCATTCTGGTCAATATTCAGAATTTACTTTTTTTTTTTTTTTTTTTTTTTTTACCTCAAGGCAAAAGGATTATAACTCCTAGAATGTCCTCCCAGCTTTTCTGTAAAGACGCACCACAGGCTGACACACAGAAGCACCTCAGTTCCTACAGACAACTTTAATTATTAAACTGCACTCTTTTCATTTGCTGATTATTTCGCAGGCAAAGTCTTATTTTTGGCAAAACTGAGTCACACACAAATGGTTCTTTAAAAATGCCCAGGCAGGGGCACCTGGGTGGCTCAGTGGGTTAAAGCCTCTGCCTTCGGCTCAGGTCATGATCTCAGGGTCCTGGGATCGAGCCCAGCATCGAGCCCAGCATCGAGCCCAGCATCGGGTTCTCTGCTCAGCGGGGAGCCTGCTTCCTCCTCTCTCTCTCTGCTGCCTCTCTGCCTACTTGTGATCTCTGTCTGTCAAATAAATAAATAAAATATTTTTTAAAAATACCCAGGCATGTTCAATTTGGATTTTGAATGGTATCAATGGATAATTTCACCAAAGAAGATTTTTGAGGACTTTTAAAAAACTACCTGTATTCAATTCTATACTTCCTTCTCTGTTTAGACTTACTTTTCAGCTCAAAATACATGATGCTATTTTTCATATTATGCTGTGTACTCAAAACTGCAACAATTTCCCTGATCACTTTAGTGTTGGCATATTAGCATCTAAATTCAAAGCTGAGACAATGAATGTGTTAAGGAGGCAATTTAACACCTTCCAACTTCTTTTTTCCCTCAGCTGCACATCTTGGAAAATCAGCAGCATTTGTGTGAACATATGTTTCACTTGTCAAGCTTCAGTCCACAGGGTCCTGCTTTGACCTTCGATTAACATTATAAAGCTTCAGTCACCAAAAACCAGACTTGGAAAGAGAATGTGGGCCAGGGGATCATCAGCACATTTTCAGTTATCTGACCCCTTATATTATTTTTTTCTTTAAATAGAGAAGATAAAAATCTAATGTCAATAAATAAAGATTTTGATAAATTAGATTGACTGGAAAGTCTGAGAAGTTTATCAAACCAGTTAGGATAATCAAATAATTCCTGGGTTTTAAACAGATTGAGGAATGATACTCATGTGTTTTTCTACAAGACTTGTCTAGAGCTGTGTGACACTCTGTACCATACTCCTCAGCTAGAGCAGGCACAAGTCAACCCCCACCCTCAACCCTTGTTTTCAGGAGCTCCTTATCCCCTACAGAATAAAAGCCAAGCCAAGAAACAGACTTAGAACTATGGGGAACAAACTGGTGGGTGTCAGAGGGGAGGTGGGAAGGTGGGGAGGGGGCAGGGAAATGGGTGAAATAGGTACAGGGGATTAAGAGTACACTTAGTACGGCTTAAACTAATACACACTATAGGTCAACTACACTACAATTAAAATAAAAAGAACTTAATTAAAAACAACAACAACTATAGGACAAGGCATTTAAGGGCTTCAGGATCTAGAGCTTGCCTGCCTGTGAATGCACAGCTCATCTCAACACATTCCAGCTAAAAGAAACTGCCTGCTGTCTTCTGTAAGTGTGCCTTTCCTCTCAACTCCATTCCTCTGAACAACCGATCTCACTTTTGAAAATGGGGAAATCAGTTTGAATTATTTATTAATTTTATTCTAGCTCTGAAATCCTACTGTTCTGGTAACCTAAAGTCACGTAAGTAAGAGGTGAAATGGGCATCTTCTTCTGTTATAAACCTCTATGTCCTTATTTTTCACCATGTCCATTCCAACCAGGCCAGTTTCATTGCCCCAGATCAAGAAACTGGAAAACTGCTTTTCTTAAAAGTTGGCTCAATCTGTTGAATTTTCCTATTCTATACTATACTCCCTCTCTCTTTACCTAAATCCACTCTTTCCTTCCTTTTCTATCCAGCCATTGGCATACAATGAAGAGCCCAGCCTTTGACAGTGAGCCTCGCTGTGACTTCTCCAATATAGAAACCATTTTATTTATATTTGCATCCTGTCCCTTCCAGAATGTGTCAACACCTTCAATGATAACACTGCTTTGCATTCTAGAGTCACATGACACACCTGAATGTGTCTTTAACTTGGTCTTGCTTGAAATGTGCACCCATCTTCTGTGCAAGTATTAACAGCTGAACAACTCTTGAGACCCCCTCATCTTTCACTAGCCCTTTTTCCAACTTCTACACTCTCCTGTTAGAAATAATCTCTCTAATTTCTCCTTCCAAAATGGTCCCAGTACTTTTTAAAATACACATTTCTTTTCTTTTTTTAACATTTTTTTTTAGAAGGAGAGTTGGGGAGGGGCAGAGGGAGAGGAAGAGATTCCTCTAGCAGACTCCCTGCTGAGCATAGAGCCAGGGGCTGAGCTGGATTCCAGAACCCATGAGATCATGACCTGAACCAAAATCCAAAAGTCGGGCACTTAACTGACTGGGTTGCCCAGGTGCCCCTAAAATATACATTTCTATTACTTTGTATACTCTTAGGAGAGGCATTATGGGAATCTTTTTATTAAAATTACTTTTTTGGGGGGATACTTGGGTGGCTCAATTGGTTGAACATCTGCCCACAGTTCAGGTCATGATCCTAGGGTCCTGGGATTGAGTCCCCTGACAGGCTCTTTGCTCAGTGGGGAGCCTGCTTCTCTCTCTGCCTGCTCCCCCCCCGCTTCTTGTGTTCTCTATCTGACAAATAAATAAATAAAATATTTTAAAAATTACTTTTTTTTTCTAAAGTCTGTTTGCTGACCATAGATCTCTGTTAGTAAAATTTTACAATACCAGTAAGTAACAACTTTATAAAAGACTGGTAAACAATTCTAGAGTCCTTTATTATCCCTTTCATAGAATGTTAAGAGGTGAAGCAGCTGGGGCACCTGGGTGGTTCAGTGGGTTAAAGCCTCTGCCTTTGGCTCAGGTCATGATCTCAGGGTCCTGGGATCGAGCCCCATATCAGGCTCTCTGCTCAGCGGGGAGTCTGCTTTCCCCCTCTCTCTGCCTGCCTCTCTGCCTACTTGTGATCTCTGTCTGTCAAATAAATAAATAACATCTTTAAAAAAAAAGAGGTGAAGCAGCTGACAAAAATTTCTTCAGAATTCTATTGACTTAAAACTACTGAACTCAAATTCAAGAACAAAAATTTAATTGGTATATATGTTCAATCTAACTGACTTTGATCTCCCTTAATTTTCTGCCTGTATTTTCTAAAACTTTGGCTCTTTTCTTTGAAAAAGAAAGTGAAAGGAAAGTCATGAGAGCCTTCTGGAGCTGCTGCCATCTGGAACAGTCTGCAAGCATCACTCATCGTCATCACTTTACCATCTAAAACATAATTTCTGCCCTTTAGTCTGGATTTCATCTTTAAAGTTGGAATTCTCTACAATTTAGGACAACACTGCCACCTCAATTCAGTATTTCCAGCTGTGATATGGATACTTGCTAATGTATTTTTAGCTATGTATGTTTTACATGGGCCATCACATCTAATCCTGCTATATTAAATCCTTGGGTGCCTGGGTGGCTCAGATGGTTAAGCTACTGCCTTCGGCTCAGGTCATGATCCCGGAGTCTGAGAATCCAGTCCTGTATCAGGCTCCCAGCTCCACGGGGAGTCTGCTTCTCCCTCTGATCTTCTCCCCTGTCATGCTCTCTCTCACTCTCTCTCTCTCAAATAAAAAAAATAAATTAAAAAATCTAAATCCTTAAATACTAAAAATAACCTTGCATAATATATATTCACATAAACACAAACACACATACACATACTCCTTACACACACACACACACACACACACACAAACCGCCCCCCACACCACAAACAGCAAAGAAAGAAAAGCAAGAATGAAAGCTGGAAAAAGGAGAAGATGGGAGCAAGAAAGAGATTAGGAGAAACAAAAGAAGGGTTCTCTATAATTTGACACCATAATTATTAAAATACCCATACCTATAGTGATATTGTCTTACTAAAATAAGAAATATAAACAAATAAGCTGTCACTTACTGAATCCCTGATATGTTCAAGCTACTAAATTAGACTATAATATCAATTCTTGTTTTTCAAATATAGAAGACCTATGTAAATGTAATTATTTGGGTGTTTTTTTTAAGTTCTATCACACAGATTTGAATTGTCTTTCATATTTTCAACCTCTTCGTATATTCTCAAAAAATGTGGAATCAGTGACAGTGAATTTAAAATGTTGATGTTTAGGGGTGCTTGGGTGGCTTAGTCAGTAAGCATCTGACTCTTGATTTCGACCCAGGTCATGATCTAAGGGCTGTGAGATGGAGCCCAACTTCTGGCTCCAAGCTCGGCAGGGAGTCTGCTTCTCTCCCTCTCTCCCTTGCCCCTTCCCCTGCTCTCTCTCTAAAATAAATAAATAACTCTTAAAAGCCACAAAATGTTGGTGTTTACACCTAGATCAGCATCATGTTTGAGAGAAAAAATGATAACACTGAACTTTTTTTTTTTTAAGGATTTTTATTTACTTATTTGACAGACAGAGGTCACAAGTAGGCAGAGAGGCAGGCAGAGAGAGAAGAGGAAGCAGGTTCACTGCTGAGCAGAGAGCCCGATGCGGGGCTCGATCCCAGCACCCTGGGATCATGACCTGAGCCGAAGGCAGAGACTTACCCAACTGAGCCACCCAGGCACCCCTGATACATTGAACTTAATCTGTATTTCCAAAGCAGACTGTGAGTTACAGTAGTTGGAAGAAGAGCAAAACTGCACCCTCAGTGTCATCTATAATATAAAGATGAGAGGACAGCTTTACTTCACCAGGGTGAAATTCATGGAGGTTGGGTTTATTTTAATAACCATACTTTCAAAACAACGCATGGAATAAGCAATTGTAGCATAAGTAGTCTGGACAAGAGTAACCAGGAAGCTATCTTACCCATTTGAGGAGCAGTTGGAAACTCTGGGTTTATTTTATTGGAAGAAAAAGCTTGGGGTCCATGAGAGTTCTTTTTGTTTCTTGGTTTTTCAAATCCCAGAGGGAGCAGAAAAAGCAGAAACAAAGCAAGAAGGCTATCCATATTCTTCTTTTGACTTGGATCCCAAACAAATTTGCCCCAAGTTGAATTAATTACCATGGGAGCTATCAATCATTCCTCAGATAATTGCTGTATGATTAGAGGAACAGTTTGACAAAATAATTCTTATAGTCTCTGTTTATAATCTTTGAGGGACTGCAGAGGTAATGTGATTAGCACCACACTTTTCTTCCCCATACATTCTGATTAAAGACCAAATTTATAGTAAGAAATATCTTTCCAGTATTTGAAGGTGGGAAAGAAAAATGGTATAAAAACTCAGAACACTAAAATAAACTGATCAAACCCATCAAACTATAAATTCTTAGAGTCAAGAATCACTGTTTAATGTCTTCATTATCTAGTGCCCACAACAGGGCCCAGTAAATACTGGTTGAAACAAATTGAGCTCCTGGACACATTCCATTGCTTTTTCAGGTTTCTGCTTATATAGGTAACATTTTCCATGAAAATGGAAAATCCCACTCAAAACATTTGCAGTAGATGATTTTAAAGTATGTGTTTCTGTTTGTTTGTTTTACAGTATTAATCCATTTCACCCTAAAAATCTTTGGTGCTATTGAGCAAAAAGGATCTTTTCTGGATCTGAATCCAGCAACCTGTACCTGTTTCTTCCTCCCCTTCTTACTATAATTTTCTCTCATGACAGATCATCCTCTGCCTAGACAATGACAGCAAATGCCCAGCAGGTTTCCCACCCTTCAACGTCTCCAGGTTAACTCCATGAGATCATGCCATGTCGTGTTTCTATTTAAAGATCATTACTGGGAACATTTATGTGGTCCAGTTGTTTGACCTCTGAGTCTTGGTTTTGGCTGAGGTCATAATCTTAGGGTCTTGAGATCAATCAGCCTCTGTCTTCATGCTCAGTGGGGAGTCTGCTCTGGATTCTCACTCTCCCTCCTCCCCATTGCCTCACTTCCACCCAGACCCACACATAGAAGTCACTCTCGGGCAAATAGATAAATAAATAAATAGATAGATAGATAGATAAATAAATGAATAAATACCACTGGTTCCTCCAGTACCTATAGACAAGATTAAATCCCCTTAGCATCACAATAAAGAAAAGAAAAAAACAAAAAGATTTCTCAGACCTCTGAACTTGTTAGGATATTTTTCTTCAACTTACCTTTCTGTGAACTGCTTATACTTTAAGGCACAGATTTTATGTCCTGTTCTGTACAAACTATTCTATCTTTATTCCCAAAGGTAGATTTCATATCTTTCTTTATAGTTTTCCCATGGAATTTTGTAACACTTTGTTTCTTTAAATTTTGACTCTTTACTTTGCCTTTATGTTTCTCAAAGCTTGGCACATATAGATTACCAATTAGTATTTATTGAAAGAATGACTGTTTGAAAGTTTCAAATAAACTAACATGGTTACCAAAAATGAAAGCTAGGAATAATGTCAATCTCTCTCATTCCCCTCCAACAATATGCACCCAGACCTAGAAACACTTCAATGTTACAGTGATTTTTAGTGCTGCATGGTGATCCATTTAAATGGTATTTTTAAAAAGCCCACACTTTTTCCCATTTCATATTTTACATGAGAATGAAGAACGAAATAGATTTTTCAGAGTTATTATTACATTGACACTGAAGCTAAACAACACATAAAAAACACTAGTTGGGGGGCACCTGGGTGGCACAATGGGTAAAAGCCTCTGCCTTCGGCTCAGGTCATGATCCCAGGGTCCTGGGATCGAGCCCTGCATCGGGGTCTCTGCTCAGCGGGGAACCTGCTTCCTCCTCTCTCTCTGTCTGCCTCTCTGCCAACTTGTGATCTCTGTCTGTCAAATAAATAAATAAAATCTTTAAAAAAAAAAAACAGGGAGGAGTCAAGATGGCGGAGAAGTAGGAGGCTGAGACGACGTCAGGCAGCAGGAGATCAGCTAGATCGCCTATCAAACCATTCCGAACACCTACAAATCCAACAGGAGATCGAAGGGAAGAAAAACAACAATTCTAGAAACAGAAAATCGACCACTTTCTGAAAGGTAGGACCAGCGGAGAAGTGAATCCAACGCGACGGGAAGAGAGACCCCAGGGGGAGGGGCCGGCTCCCGGCAAGCGGCGGAGCAACGGACACAAAATTGGGACTTTTAAAAGTCTGCTCCACGGAGGGACATCACTCCAGAGGCTAAACTGGGGTGAAGACCTCGTGGGGACAGCGTGGACTCAGGTCCCACGGGGTCACAGAAGGATCGGGGGTGTCTGAGTGTCGCAGAGCTCACGGGTATTAGAGCGGGGAAGTCGGCTGCGGAAACAGAGCCGAGGTTTCCTAGTGGTCTGTGACACGGACCGGTGCTCTGTGGCACTGGCCGGTGCTCTGTGCGAGGCGTCCCCACAAGATCCGGGGAGACTCCGACCCGGGAGAGCCCAGAGATCTGCAGGGTTCGGAGACTCCAGGTGGGGCTCTGTGCCAGAGACAGAGATGATTGGTCACAGGCTGGGTGAGCTCGGAGCTCCCGGAAGCCGGTGACACGGGACTGATGACGCACGATTTTCTCTGAGCGCGGTCTGCGGGTGCGCGCGGTCTGCGGGTGCGCGCAGTGTCGGCGGGCCCGCGATGTCGGCGGCCCGCGGAGTCTGCGGGCCTGCGGGCCTGCGGTGTCTGCGGGCGCACGGTGTCTGCGGGCGGACGCGCGCGCGCACTCTCCGGCGCAAACATGGGCTAGGGAGACTGGAGGGATTAAACACTTTTCTCTGAAGGTGCACTGAAGACTGGGGCCTCTAGCTCTCGGCTCCTCTGAACCGGAGATTGGGAGGCCGCCATTGTCATTCCCGTCCTCCAGAACTCTACAGAAAGCGAGTTCAGGGAACAAAAGCTCCTGAAAGCAAAACTGAGAGGATTACTTAGCCCGGCCCCTGGTAAGGGCGGTGCAACTCCGCCTGGGGCAAAGACACCTGAGAATCACTACAACAGGCCCCTCCCCCAGAAGATCAAAGAAATACAGCCAAGACCAAGTTCACTTAACAAGGAGAACAGCAGATTCTTATCTGGACAAAATGACAAGGCAGAAAAACTCACCACAAAAAAAAGAGCAGGAGACAGGACCGAAGGCTAGGGACCTAATCAATACAGACATTGGTAATATGTCAGATCTGGAATTCAGGATGACGATTCTCAAGGTCCTAGCCGGGCTCGAAAAAGGCATGGAAGATATTAGAGAAACCCTGTCAGGAGAAATAAAAACCCTTTCTGGAGAAATAAAAGAAATAAAGTCTAATCAAGTTGAAATAAAAAAAGCTATTGATGAGGTGCAATCAAAAATGGAGGCTCTTACTGCTAGGATAAATGAGGCAGAAGACAGAATTAGTGATATAGAAGACCAAATGGCAGGGAATAATGAAGCAGACCAAAAGAGAGACAATCAACTACTGGACCACGAGGGGAGAATTCGAGAGATAAGTGATGCCATAAGACGAAACAACATTAGAATAATTGGGATTCCAGAAGAAGAAGAAAGAGAAATAGGAGCAGAAGGTATACTGGAGAGGATTATTGTAGAGAATT
>ML111387.1:0-17869 GCA_003697995.1 Taxidea taxus jeffersonii | reverse complement strand
AACAAGTCAGGAAATGACAGATGCTGGCGAGGATGTGGAGAAAGGGGAACCCTCCTACACTGTTGGTGGGAATGCAAGCTGGTGCAACCACTCTGGAAAACAGTATGGAGGTTCCTCAAAAAATTGAAAATAGAGCTACCTTATGACCCAGCTATTGCACTACTGGGTATTTATCCTAAAGATACAAATGTAGTGATCCAAAGGGGCACATGTACCCGAATGTTTATAGCAGCAATGTCCACAATAGCCAAGTTATGGAAAGAACCTAGATGTCCATCAACAGATGAATGGATAAAGAAGAAGTGGTATATATATACGATGGAATACTATGCAGCCATCAAAAGAAATGAAATCTTACCATTTGCGATGACATGGATGGAACTAGAGCGTATTATGCTTAGCGAAATAAGTCAACTGGAGAAAGACAACTACCACATGATCTCCCTGATATGAGGAAGTGGAGATGCAACGGGGGTGGGAGTTAAGGTGGTAGGAAAAGTAAAAATGAAAGAAGATGGGATTGGGAGGGAGAAAAACCAAAAGAGACTCTTAATGTCATAAAACAAACTGAGGGGGTTGGGGGGAAGAGGGGTTGGGTGAGGGGGGTGGGGTTACATCATATGTTTAAATGAAGCTTAAAGAAAGTAAAAAAAAAAACACTAGTTGGAAATCTTGAAGATTTTGTAGTTATTTCGTGTTTTAATTTTCAAATCTCTATATATCCAAGTTGATCTCTAATAAATTTATGAATACTGCCACTGATTGTATTACTACAGATTATTGAATATTTTTAGCTAGTATACAAACTAATCATAAGACATGGTGAGCCATCATAGAGAAAACAACAAATATAATTAAGGCTCTTTCCAAGCAGTTCCCCAAATCTGATTCATCCTTTCTAATTTTTAAATGTTCATCCTTTTAGTATTGGTGTAGGTGGAGTGAATGACCACATTTACCACTTCCAAACTCTTTCTTTGTTCAAACTGTGACAATAAAATGTGCTTTTCTTCACATTCTTAGTTGCTGTTTCATAACCCTGAGTTTTATTTTTCTTTAATCCTATAGATGACTGTTTTAGCTCCCATCCTGCCATTGCCCTTAGTGACAACATCCTCCAGCCCTCAGTCAGTTATCATTACATTCATTAACATTCAGACCAATTACATGAATGACAAAAAAATTACTCTTTTTTTTTTTAAGATTTTATTTATTTATTTGTTAGAGAGAGAGAGAGCACAGGCAGACAGAGTGGCAGGCAGAGGCAGAGGGAGAAGCAGGCTCCCTGCCAAGCAAGGAGCCCAATGTGGGACTCAATCCCAGGACGCTGGGATCATGACCTGAGACGAAGGCAGCTGCTTAACCAAGTGAGCCACCCAGGCATCCCAAAAAATTACTCTTAAGATAACTTACAAAGCACAAGACATTGAATTAGAAGTACAGTAGGGAAGGAGAAGGGGGAAACCAACACAACAACTGAAGCCTTAATTGAGAGAAGGAATAGAGATAATGTTGCTACCAAATAAGTAGAAGTATCAATTCTGGCTCCCACCTCCTCCTTTAATACTCCCAGAAGTAATTATCAGATAACACCATTATTGGACATACGCCTTCTTGCAGAAATTCTAGGGAAGTCAATCACTTTCACTCTCCTCCCAAGGTGGTTTCTAGCAAGTTCAAAAGTTCTCTTTCCTCTGAATCAGAGTGTAATGGGCTGAATTCTGGCATCTTAAAATTCATGTGTTGAAGTTCTAACCCCTAGTACTTTCTAACATGGATTTGCTTGGAGAGAAGATCTTTAGAGACATAATTAAGATTCAGTGAGGTCACTGGATTGGAACCTAAACCAGTATGACTGATGCCCTTTTTTTTTTTTTAATTTTTTTTCTATATTCTTCACTCTGCCCTCTTGTTATTCTCACTCATTAAAAAATGTTCTTTCAACCTGCTTCTTGCCCATAAAAAAATTGAGGGCCTAAAGAGCTCTTCTCATTTTGAACTGCCTCTTCTCCTTATAGTTAAAGTTGATGGTACTTTAGCAAGTATTTGTCTTAAAAATGTATCTAGTGTCTTCCTAAGAAGAGATGAGGTCACACACACACAGAGGAATAACCACATGAAGACAGAGGGAGAAGAACGGCCATGTACAAGCTAAGGAAAGGGCCTCAGAAGAAACTACTCCTGATCTCATACTTCTTATCTCATCCATGCAAAAATAACTTTCTGTTGTTTAAGCCACCAAGTCTGTGGTACTTCACTACAGTAGCCCTAACAAACTTAACAAACAGGTTAATAATTAACAGGAAATAAACAGGTTGCTAATTGATAAAACACTTCTTAAAGTTGTTATTGCAATGGGTTTTGGCTAATTTGATCCGGTTCCTCCTCAGTATAATTGACACGACTTTGCAACTCCTCTCCTACCCCTTTTAAAATTTCAACCAATCACAAATTTGCTGCTGATAAGCTGTCGGGTGCGATGTAAGGACAAAAACAAGTCCTTCAATCAGCAAATGTCAAGTGCCTGCTTTGATCAGGAAAAGTATGAAGCAAAGAGATGCTATAAGTACTTCCTGTCAGGTCAAACTCCAGAAGAGGAGCAGGGGTGGGGGGCTGGGGATAGGAGAGGTGTGGGAGGAAGATAATAGCAGTATATTGTAAGGTTAAAATTGTGATGTAGTTCCTGCCCTGTTTTTGAGAATGTACAATATTGTGGGTGACAGAAAAGAAGAGAAAATAGACCACTAGATCCACACAACCAATACCCTCTCAATTTCATTACTGTACAGCACAGGGGTGTGCTTCAAAAACAGATTCAGATGTTGCTTTAAAATTTTTTAAAAAAAGGGAAAAAATAAGGAAGGGGGATTAAGAGAGAAAGAGACAGAGAGAATATACCTTCATATTGCATATAAGGAAATTATAAAATTAGCAGGAAATACAAAAGATCTGCAGTATCCCCAGGCTGCTTTCCCTTAATGACATTTTGATGTGGGCTCCTGAATAAAATGGATTTCCCATCAGTTTTCATTTGTCAAAATTCTTCTTATTCAACAACTAGGTACTGCTGTCCACATGGCCTCTTCTCTATGGAACTTTCATAAACTTATCAGGATTTCTTGTCACATCATCTTTTCCACAGTACTTTGGACATACCTATACCAGTATCTGCTAAACTGCATTCCTACTGCTGCTCTCCGTTTAACTCTCAGCCTAAGGGTACAACTTTAGTAATTCGGCAAATAAATGACTAGAATGGCAAATAAGGAATATAGAAAGTGGATATTTTTAGAGCTCAGCCAAGAGGGAAAGATAATTTTTTGACTACTTCATGATGAAAGTGCATTTGTACGGAATTTTGAAAACCTGTGAACCCTTGAACAACGTGGGATTGTGGATGCTGACTCCATGCACAGTTAAAATCCAAGTATAACTGTGGACCTCCCCAGAATTTAACTAACTAATAGCTTACTGTTGACAAAGAGTCCTACCCCTAACATAAATGGTCGATTAGCACATCTTTTGCATGTATATGCATAATATACTATATATATATAGTATATATATAGATATATATTCTTATATATATCTATATATACTATATACTTATATATATTCTATATTCTTATAAAGGCTATATAAGTATATATATATAGTATATATACTTATAAAGGCTATTAAGAAAATAATAAGGAAGAGAAAATACATTTACAGCACTGTACGATATATTTATTGTATGAAATCAGCCTTCAGGCGGCCTCTGGGACGAGGGCAGCATCATAGGGCCTGCACCTGGGGCGGCAATATTCTGTAGCAGGTAGCCTCAGTTCTGCACTGGCAGCTGCAGGACATGCCCTCTGGCAGTGACAGTGGCCTGCAGTGGCATATAGATGCTCATTTGTCTGAAGTTGTACCACTGGTCCATGGCTTTTGGCAGCTGTGACCCCACATGAGTATACCAGCCCCTGGGGGGCCTGAGGCCAGGGCACCACTGCGAGGAGGGATTGAAGCCCACAGCCACGCAGGAGCCTGGCTGGGTGCATGAAGAACCCACGAGGTGGGGGTTACCTGGGGCACCACACCCCCTGTGCTGTGCCACCCCTGCCCACTGGGTGCCTTCTTCCACTTCAGCCCAGCTTCTTCACCACTAGCCCCCCAGTGCTCCATTCACTAAACCATCCATTGGCACACTGGGGGCCCTGCAGCCCTGCCCAGTCCCAGGGCCCTGGGGGCTGCTGATAATATCGGAGGGCCTCTCCAGATACTCAGAGGGCAGTAGGCACAATCAGTCATCATCAGTCGCCTTGGATTCAGTCCTATGGAGACAGAGTAGGCAATTGTAAATAAATGCCTTACGGCTTCAGCTGTCACCTCTTAAAGCAAAGCAAAGCAAAACAAAACAAAACAAAACACCCATGTGTAAGTAGACTCCAGCAGTTCAAACCTCTGTAGTTCAAAGGTCAACTATATTATGATTAGACTGAGTGACACTTAGGGTCATTCATTCATTCACAAATATTCAGTGGGAAGCATTTGCATGGGGGATGGTTTGGAAGTAAAATTATACAAGTTGAGTAAGACTTATTTTAATCAGGAAAAAATATTAGGAGAAAAATATATAAAAATGAACTTAAAGGGAAGTTCTATTATCATCATGACCTATATATACCTTCAGTATATATTTACTACCTCATTGTTTTCATTCTACACTTTCAAAACAAGCAAGTGCAAACCTAACACTCAAATAAATTCAGTAGAATCTGTACAACTCTGAGCTTTAAATTGAGATATTTAAGAACCTCAATGTAACTAAGTTAATGTCCTTTAACTTTTTTGTTTTAAATTTAAGGTATGGATGTACACATTAAAATTTCATGGTATACACATGTCCATCCATAAATGTTTCATGACTTATTAGAAAGCATGATTATAATTCCCCTGGATTAAAAAGGAAATGTCATATTATCATTGTGTTCTTGTTTTTACATCAACTACCATGTTATATTAAAATAAAAGAAATGCTGGGTTTAGGTGCAGAGCATTTAATATGTATCATTTTGGGGAGAATGTTATATCTTCAAAGCATGGACCTAAGCTGACCCTTGCATTGTCCCTCTCCAGTAAATACTATTATATGACTTAGTTTGGAAAAAATAAGACAGAAATTTGATGACTTTAATAAATTCACAGAGCTCATTACCATTGCATCTGTCAGGATAAAATTTCCTGATCTTGGCATCCATTCAGTGACCTTAAAGTCATTCATTATGGATCCTCTATGTCCCCACCCGTAAAACAAGTGAGTTATCCTAAAATAAGTGAGTTATCCTAAAATCTAGTAACAAATAATCACTAAAATCTCCTAAAGCTGATACTATGGTGTATTTATGCATTTAGTTATATAGACCCAACTTGTACTCTAAAGTACTCTTAGTTTACGTAGGTGATGGGGATTGAGTAGTGCACTTATTGTGATGGACACTGGCTGATGTATGGAATTGTTGAATGACTGTATCATACATTGTATGTTAACTACATTGGAATTAAAATTAAAAATAAAGAAAAGTTCACTATTTAGTTCAAGAAGGATTGTATAAGTATAGAATATTCATACATTCAAAAATATTTAATTGACCATCGCTATATGTCCAGCTGAGGTTATAGATATCTCTGTATGGGAGGTTTTCAATGTAGTCAAAGGACTCAGACAATAAACAAAAATAAGTAAAATATATAGTATGAGAAATGGAGAAAAAATAAGGTGAAAAGATTAAAGGAAAAGTGTGTATGTTGAGGTGACAATTTTAAATAGGAAAGCCTGGGCTATAAAAGAATATGTATCCATTATTGAAAATTTGATTAATACAGAAATAGAAATAAAATAAGATAAAATAATATATAGTCTTACTAACAAGATGGGCACCATGAACATTCTAGTGTGTATCTTTTCTGATTTTTTAAAATATAAACAGGAAGATGTTTTGTCTGTCACTTTTATAAAAATGGAACACCAGCTTAACAACTTTTTCATCTTACTACTGTTTTACAAATATCTTTCTATGTCATTAACATATTCTTCTTCTAGAACAGTGGTTCTTTACGAGTAAGAAATGAAAAGCACTTATCCAGAATAACCTGGAGCTACATCCTTGGGAACAACCAATATGCAGTGAGTATGATCTTGCTGGACAACTCTAGAAGGATGTGTGTTTTGAAAAATCTCAGCAGGAGATTCTAATGCCATCCATCATATCCCCAGACTTCTCATCACCATTAGAAAAACAAATGTTCTGTAATACAGTTAGTTATTACAATTCATTAAATGGATACGCAATCATCATTCTTCTATTGTTATACATTCCATTCCCCCCAGTTGTTTACTATAAGAACAAAGTAAATATCTTTAAAACTATATTGTAGAGATATTCATAATTATTAGTATTATTAGAATGAGAATCTGAGAAAAGGTGTGAAGAATTCTATGCTTCTAATACATATTTCCCAGTGGGTTCTTCCATTAGTAATTCTTTGCTTTTTGGATTATTTTTTTTATGTCTTCCACACCCCTGTATTAGTTTTACTTTTAACCCTTTTGAAACTTTTTAAAAAAGAATTCATGTCTTGGCATGTCTTGGCATATGATTTGAATTTCTTTGGCTACTGAATATTTTTCAAGTTTATTGACTCTGTATTTCTTTAAGTGATTTACTCACATATGTGCTTTTTACATTTTTTAGATTTTTCATATGTTAAAGGCACCAATCTTCTCTCCTGTATATTACCTGGAAGATTTTCTTAAGAGAAAAATATAAATCTTATCCATGAGACCTTTGGGTAATGTATATAAGCAAATCCATCCTAATACTCTGCCTTTTTAAATAACATTTAAGTATTTTTCTAAGAGGCATTACTAAAATTCAGATACATGGAAATCAATATAGTATGATGGAATATGCTATTGAATAGTATTAGTTCTTTTATGCTTCTCATTTAAAAAATGAAATAAAAACCATATACAATGTAATTATTTATTTTTTTTAATCCACAGTTTCTCATTTGTTGTTCCTTATTTTGCCAGGAATTCCACATTTTGAAAAATCCCTATTATAAATTCTTTTCTTTACAGTTCTTAAAACTCAAGCACATCTTTTGGGCTGACCTATTCCTTTCTGGGGTTGCCAGTAGATTCCCCAAAGTCTTCACTTCGTAAAGTGAAAAATAACAGCAACGCTGGAGGTAGTTTTAAACAGAGAAAATGCAAAGGTTTTCTTATGACTTTGTCCCAAGAACTCTGTATGTTGTATGTTATTTATTTATTTATTTATTTATTTATTTATTCATTCATTTATTCAGCAAATATATATAAGCATAAATGAGGCTAAAACAGGCTCGCTGTGAGAAGTATATGATTTAATACAAAGTAAGAACAAGGAAGCTCTTAAGATGGGATGGTTGGCTTTTGGTAGACTTTTTCACCAATTAGCTGTATCCCTCCTGTATCTTGTCTTAGAAGCTCACAGTATATTTTCCTGGCCAGAATTACAAATGAGCTTTCTTTAAATGCATTTAGAAAAAAACGGAATACTGTGTCATTGCATGCCAAGATTCAACAGTGTTCTAATTCAAAAAATGAATGAAAATATACATACATTCTAACAAAAATACTTAAGTTCTAAACTAAAGTAAAATAATGGGATTGGTCACTAAGTATATGCCGCGGCATTTCTTCCCCAAGCTAATACAAATTCTATCACACAAAACAAGGTTTTGCAGGGTTGTTTTTTTTTTTTTTTTGAGATTTTGCTGTTACTCACAAAATACAAATCTGTCTTTAAATATGGAAATCAAAACTGCCTTTAGCCACATGAAATTGTTCATTAATTGCTGAAATTTAGTATGTGGCTTTGTCTTAAGGATTTAATAATTTTAGAAAAAGCACTGTTGTTTGTTTGTTTGCTTTTTAACAGTACCATCTCGCCCTGGCTTCCATGTTTAAAAGTCTATTAAAGCTACACTGAGTGCTCGCTTCGACAGCACATATACTAAAACTACACTGATATGAGGAATTTGAGAAACAAGATAGAGGATCATAGGGGAAGGGAGGGGGAAATGAAACAAGATGAAACCAGAGAGGGAGACAAACCATAAGAGATTCTTAATCTCAGGAAACCAATTGAGGACTGCTGAAGTGGAGGGGGATAGGAGGGATGGAGTGAATGGGTGATGGACATTGGGGAGGGTATGAGCTATGGTGAGTGCTGTGAATTGTGTAAGACTGATGAATCACAGACCCATACCCCTGAAACAAATAATATATTAAATGTTAATTAAAATTTTTTTAAAAATTAGAAAAAATAAAATTTACCTCGTTGGGGGGGAAGCTAAATGGCTTTAGCTTACAGGTTGAAATTACACAGCTCTACATAATAATACTTCATATTCAAAAATGACTCTACAGATACAGAAGGCCATCACTATGATTGTTAAATTAGGGACAGTGCAGGTATTAGTTCCAAGTTTTTCCTTGGTACCCTCAGTTTTCTTGGGCATAGCACAAACCACATAAACCAGCACCTTGACTACAGTATAGTCCCATGTTACCAGATCACAGGTAAACCCTTGTGGTGCTGCTCCTGATACTTTTCATCTCCTCTGGTTGCTTTCATTTACCATTCATAGAGCCTTAGCTTCTGTGGACATTTTCATATTTCACAAATCCTAACCCCACACTTTTCTTCCTTACATATCAGATCACTTTGATTTTTCCTTCAGGAAACAGAATTCTTGCAACATTTATTGAGAGATAAAATGTAGTAGGTACTATTCTAGAGAAGCCAAGATGAATAAGACGTTGCTCTGCCCTGAAGAAGTCATGTGTAGAAAAGAAGGGAAATACCATATACGTAGAATATGCATGCATTACACACTAGACATGATCAGTGTTTATGGAGCAACTTTATTATCCAAGAGTATCTGTTAAGTTGAGCTGAAGACCAAATCTTCTGATCTACTATTTCCTAATCCAGCAGTTTATGAAATTAAACCTCTTGGTCACCCATATGACCAAGTCATTTCTTCCCTGACCTGCTGTAATCTGTTTTCATACATTTGCTTATGATTTAAACAACAGCAACAATGGGAAGGGAGGAAGGAAGGAAGGAAGGAAGGAAGGAAGGAAGGAAGGAAGGAAGGAAGGAAGGAAAGAAAGAAGGAAGGAAGGGAGGAGGGAAGGAAGGAAGGAAGGAAGAAAGAGGGAGAGAGGGAGGAAGGAGGGGGAAAAGAAAAAAAGAAAGACAACACTGCTAGAAGTAGACAATAAGGCTGAGAATGTGGGCCAGTTATTAGAGTGCCTTACCCTGATTTTTAGTATGGTCTTGGGAAATTACATATTTATTGAGTGGCTATGTGCCAATTAATATTATGCACATTATATACATCTCACAAAAACTTTATCATCAACTTCAGACCCAGTTAATATTATTTTTATTTTACAGAGGGGAAGACAAAGAACTATAGAATAACACTCAGGTTTCTTGTCCACCGACACACATCTAGTAAGTGTGGGGTGCCTACCAACTCCAAAACAAGATTCTTTATATCCTTTTCTAATTGGAACATTTGTAAATCCTAAGGACTTAAGAGGTTCCAAGATACCAAAGGATAGATAGTTGAAGCTGGAGGGAACTGATAAACCCCAAGAAGAACCTCACAGTATTTGAAGATGTAATTTAGAGCATAAACATGGAGCACCCACACCTCTGTAGGCTTTTCTTCCACTAATGCATTGGGCAACTTTGTGGCTTAAACAGTTATATAAATATTAATATTATAAATATTACATTATATTATTCTTTGTCTTTCTCTTCCTCTCTTTTCCTTCTGAGAAGGTATTGTCTAGGTTTGGAATTTGGGGTAACTTCTCTAATTCTATAGCTTTGAGATCATCAGTAATTAGATCCATAGGAACAGTAATAATTAGCATGTCCTCTAAGCTAAAGAGCTCAAAATACATCATCTCTGGGTGGAGATCCCAGTGTATTCCATTTTACTTAATCACTCAGAATCTTTAGATAAAGGAGACTCAAAAAATGGATGGTAAGTCATACAATAGTGGCCGTCTTTTTACAAAAAAATTCTTTCAAAATCTTAGCATTATTTCCTCTAAAATCTGGTAGCTCCAGGCTGTTTGAATTTTCTGATATACTTTATCACATAAGCCCATGATTTTCTGTTTGTTTTCATCAATGCAAAGCTTTTTCCAAACTGTGAAACAAAGACAGAGCAAAACTTCTAAGGGGAACAAAATTACATATTTTTTTAAAGGCATTAAAAATCCAAACCATAAATATTGGAGACTAAGAAACCTCTAGGGTCATTGATTCTGCAATCTTCCAAAGGTGGCACAATAAGTGAACCAACAGAATCAGTTGCTCTAGAATAGAATGCCTATTAATATCAATTTAATATCTTTACCCCGAGAACACAATTTGTTTTTGAGTAGATGTTGTGGTTGTTTCCACTGAAAGGTAAATAATCTTCCCTCTTTGGAAACATGCATTTAATAAAGAAGAACCCTTCCTATGGCTGAACTAATGTGCCTCCCCACACATTCATAGTTCTATTGCTAATAAAAAGGATTATCAGGCAAATAGAAATGTAGTTTACAGTCGCAATAGCTCACACCATTACTTTTTACCTCAATAAGTAAATCAAGCTTTTATGCCTGAAAACTACTTAAAAGCCAACTTTTCAGAATCTGTATTCCTCTGACAGCGTATAATGAATATTTTGTCATAGCAAGGAACAAATTTTATTATAGCTTAATGCTTAAAATTCCATCTGTTTCCACAAACAGAACATGAATACAGAAAAGCAACCATTAATCTTAAAATGCGCTAAAAAAATTCTTCTAATAAAGGGCTTCTAAAAGCATTTAAACATATTCAAGACCTGTTAATGATGGGCTGCTGTGTGTCTGACATCTCAGTTTCTATTCACTGGTTGCTCAGAGCCCAACCATATTTATCCTACAGACATTTGTAAAAGGCAGGAATCTTTTAAAATGCAAAACTATGCCTAATTTGGTAATAGGATGAATCTCTCTTGCTGTTTTATCTACAGTCTTGCAGAGCAGTAAACAGAGGACTTGGGCCTCAGAATCATGGACCATTTTTCATCAAAGTATCTGTTCACTTATATATTCGTCAGACATTTCCTGAGCACCTACATTGTTCAGAAATGAAAGGCAAGCCTCTGTCCTCAAGTAGCTTATAGTTAAGTAGACATTACCATGCGGTAACTAGAACACAAGATAGATAGAGGTGTGCACTTCTAGTTCAGAAGGAAATGAAGAAATGTTTTTCCAGTCAGGTAGCATACGGGGAGGGTTTTGAAAAATGACTAGGCACTGAGTAGGTGAAAAAAGAAGACAACAATTATATTCAGGTTTATCTAGCCTAACTCATATTATCCCCTATCATTTTAAAAATGAGAATACAATATCTCAGGAAAGTTAAGTGACTGAAATAGGGTCATTCTGTGACTCAACCTACAACAGGCAAGAGTGGTCCCACTGATTGCACCTTTTGTATTTTCGACATACATATGTAAACACATAGATTTCTAACTAAAAATTATTACTAATAATTATACCCGTATAATTATTTGTTTACAAATTGTATTGATAAATAATTAAATTACTGAAGTCATTATTCTGTATTTGGGGGATTATTTGGGGGGGGATTATTTTTTATTTGATTTTTAATTCTAAACCACACCTCATCCCAGTTGGCTGAGGCATTACATATGGAAATGTTTCTATATGTGTGTTTATTTTATAATTAATTAAATACTATACAGAATGGGAGGGTGCGCAGTGTGCATTTGGTTAAATATCAAAGGCACAAAGAGATAAATATGATTGAGGGATAAGGGCTTTCCCAAGTCATAATCATCTCAATTCCCCTGTAGCAGACAAATCCATGAACAGCTTACATGCATCTCTACTAGCATCCTCTGACACGAGACTGATCAGATGTTAGTAGTGAAGACATAGGATACATTAAAGATAAATAAATAAAAACAAAGTATACAAGGAAATGTTTAACAACCAACTCCCCAGGGGCAAAATGCTCTGATTTGTAGCATCTCTCAATTTTCAGGTATAAATACTCTCACAACGATTGATTTTAAGCCACTAACATGACATCACTTAACTTCAGAATTCAAAATTGTGGAATGATACACACAGTTAGCTTTTTAAAGCCAGTATAACTCAAATTTAGTACACCAATGGAAGCATCCAAAGGATATTATCATAATTAACCAAAGCAAAAGAAGCATCATATTGAACGTCAACAAAATCATAAGATATCACCATCCAAAAAGGCTTAATTAAGGTCATTCCTCCATGATAACAATTCTCAAAGTGTGTTCCACTAAACCCTTGGGGGCCCAACTCCCTTTCAGTGGGTTAATGAAACCAACTACTTCAGTAATCATTTTTGCAGTGCTATTTGCTTTTTATTGTGTAGATATTTGTAGTAAGAGCATAATGGCATCCTTTTGTTCTTTTTGACAACATTATTTATTTATTTATTAAAGATTTTTTATTTATTTAGTGAGAGAGATTATAAGCTGAGGGAAGGGGCAGGCACAGGGAGAAGCAGGCTCCTTGCTCAGCAAGGAGCCTGATGCAGGACACGATCCCAGGGCCCTGGGATCATGAACTAAGCTGAAGGCAGACACTTAAGTGACTGAGCCACCCAGGTGTCCAGAGCATCTTTTAAAATAAGTAACAAATGGAACACTTGGGTGGCTTGGTCCGTCCATTAGGCATTTGCCTTTGGCTCAGGTCATGATCCCAGGGTTTCTGGATCAAGTCCTTCATTGGGCTCCTTGCTTAGCAGGAAGTCTGCTTCTCCCTCTGCCTGATGCTCTCCCTGCTTGTGTGCTCACTCTCTGCCTCTCTCTCTCTGATTAATAAATAAATAAAATCTTAAAAAAAATATGTAACAAACATTATATCATATACATGAAGCAAAACTTCCCATTTAGAAATGGAATTCTGCTTGGACACAGGAAAGATCATACATCCCAAAGGTATATCTATTTTTTCATGGATTATTTAACTCAACGAATTATCCCTCAAGATATGAATTAGATATATTTTTTTCAAGGACAAGAATCTTAATGACACATCCAAAGTATCCAAACAACAGATCTTTCCTATTGTGAGTTAATTTCTAGTCAGATGCACTTTATTTTGTTATTTTTATTTTTACCTCCTTACTTCAGTTAGGCCAGTTTTCAAAATACTAAGTAAACTGAGGTTGAAGATATTTGCACCACTCTCTGATAAAAGGACTGAAATGAAATAAACCTAGAGATTCTGGCACAAAGGAAGCCCGGCTCATAGTATTTCCTCCAGTGAACTTCATAAAGATCCAAATAGTCCATTAACTTTCTTTGCACATATATTCATAACATGTGGCGGTTTCATTGAGTGGTACCACATTTTTTGGGCACCACTTCGGATCACACTAGAGTAACATTCTTGAACATTTGCTTGAAAAATCTTACATTTTTCTTAATTTGGATTATAATATCCAATAACTTTATGGCTGCCAGAGCATCTCTAACACATCTCAAAGCAGTGGCACCACACTGTACTATCATCAATCTTTGTGTTCTTCAATGCCACTAATTCATAGTAATAGCTACTTTTATTCATAGAAACCCCTTCCCTTGAAAGAACAACTGACAAACTATGGTTGTTCACATCAAAATAACACATCAAAACTATCTCGGAAATGTATGAAGTGCATTGTCATTTTTTTTAAAAGCAAATAACATCATTTGTTGCCAATGATACAATTTGAGCTTTCACAAAAAAATTAAAACATTAGAAATGTTGTGTATATTACCATGAACTTGATAGTTCTGTAATACTTAAGACTTTTCTGATGAGATAGCTAATGAAATTAAGGAATGTAAATTTTTCACATATTATAATAATACTTGTCAATATTTGGGAGATCGGGGAACCATTGTTTTCCAAATGACAAGTGCTTATTGTTATAAAATAATACATGGCTAAAAGATCCATTAAAAATGCAAGGTAGCTTGGGGCACCTGGGTGGCTCAGTGGGTTAAAGCCTCTGCCTTCAGCTCAGGTCATGATCCCAGGGTCCTGGGATCGAGCCCCTCATAAGGCTCTCTGCTCTGTAGTCAGTGGGGAGCCTGTTTCCACCTCTCTCTCTGCCTGTCTCTCTGCCTACTTGTGATCTCTGTCTGTCAAATAAATAAATAATTAAAAAAATGCAAGGTAGCTTAATTAACTTTAATGTAACAGATAACTGAAAGTTTCCTGATATGAAACTAGATTCAATACTGCCACTAATCTTTAAGAAATTTCTACTGGTTAAGTTTTGGTGTAGTATCTAAAAAACATATCCATAATTATTCAAAAGGCTTTTTCTCCCTTCTACAACTACATACAGATTTTCTTCATGTTTTTCAACAAAAACAATGTAAACCAGAATTTGAAGTCAAAGCAGTCATAGGAATTTAACTGTTTTCTATTAAACTGTACACTAGTACAAAAATGTATATTACCAAAATATAAAACAATGCCACTATTGTTAGTATGTTTTTTCATTTTAGATAATACTGAAATTTTTATTAAAAACGAGTTATGTTAACATGCAGTGCATTTACTTTTGTTATTCCTAAATAAAATAATAAATATTTCAAAAATTTCCAATGTTATTTGTAATTATATATAATATATACATTATATCACCTATACAACAGCACTTCATAGTTCCCAATAATTTTTAAGAGTGTAAACATGTCCTAAGATAAAATGTTGAACTACTGCTCTAAGATAAAAATATATCAAAAGTACTTGTCAAGCTTTGGAATATACACACACACACGCACATACATCATAAAGATAATTTTAGAAGACTCAGACATGATTTGAATGACTCAAATCAACACTGTGATGATAAGAATAATTTTTCTAGGGATATGTACAATTAAAATTATGTGAATATGATTTTAAATCAGAATTCTAAAGTCTAAAGCACACCCACTTTTACCACTTGGCAATAATTGTCTCCCTATCCTAGGATTAACCATGTCATGTTTGTAATTTAAGCAAGTTATTCACTATTATTTAACCTCAGCTTTCTCATATTTAAAAGCTCCTGAAAAAGCAGATACAAGTGGTATCTTCTCAAATTGTTGGTGTAATGATTAAATGGGGAGAGTGCTTATCATTTAAAACATTAGTTGAACTATTTTTATTATTTTATCTTTTTCATTATATTATTATTTGTATTATTGTTATAACTATTCCTTTGGTAAGTGGTCCTTCATCTATTCATTACCCATGATGGAGAACACAATCCTCTCCAAGGCAGCATATTCCATTACTATATGAGAAATCCTTTATTATTTTACCAATGTACCAATGTAAAACAATAAAGGATTTATTATAGCCATAGCCACATATAGCTATTGAGTTCTTGAAACAAGTTTTTAATTTATCATAAGAACAAAAATTTTTGAAAAAAGCATTTTGGTGAATTATATATGTTTATTATAAAGAGCCCTGGAATCATACAGACCTATTCTTGAATACTGAATTTGTCACTTATGGTTTATGTTGTCAATGGCAAACAACTGAACATCAGTTACTGCATCTATACAATGGGGATGAAAATACTTCTTTTTCAGGATTATTATGAAATCTAGTAGAAACAATATATGTTAACCACACAATGGTGCATGATCATCCATTCAGTTACAATGCCTAGTAAAGGCTTTATGTGGAGAATTTTTCAGGAGCTGAATGTGCAATTGTGAGAGACCTATGCATGCCTGACACTCATAGAACTTTGAGTCTAGTGGAGTCACATAGCATATTATTATTTGTGTCAAGAATCCTATGTGGTCTGCTTACAGCTTTCCAACTGAGTGCCATACTGGAAAAAAAATCATTCATTCATTTTACATTGCTTCCCTTGCTGCTTCTCATATTACGCTAATGCAGAGTGATAATGTTTCCTTGCTTTGTTGACTGCTTTTACCAACCATTATTCTCCTCCTGATATTCTTGCTATTAAATCACCTGTATTGGGGCACCTGGGTGCCTCAGTGAGTTAAAACCTCTTCCTTTGGCTCAGATCATGATCCCAGGGTCCTGGGATCAAGCCCTGCATCGGGGTCTCTGCTCAGCAGGGAACCTGCTTCCTCCTCTCTCTCTGCCTGCTTCTCTGCCTACTTGTGATCTCCGTCTATCAAATAAACAAATAAAATCTTTTAAAAAAATCACCTCTACTGTGCAGAAAGTATGATCAACAGAAAAACTTTCCATTGTCTGAGAGAATCTTGTTTCCTGAAAAGCAGATTTTTTTTCATGCTGTATTGTGCAGATCAATGACATTGCAGCTAGAGGTGCCAATCGTCTTCATTAGACATGCAAGCAATCAATCCAAAAACAGATTTTAAACCCTAATCCTATCCCCAAGAGTTTGCTGCTGGCATAAATTGATACACAATGGCTTTAAAGAGGTAATTAACAGATAATTAAATATTTATGCCATGTATAAGCAAAGGCCTAAGTGCTTTGGTGAGAGCGTGGACTCAGGACACACTGACTTACTTTGCATAGAGATGACATGGTAAGAGAGAAGAAAGTAACCAAAAGGATCCTGTCTCCAGATGTTGACCATGCAACATCTAGAAAACTAGAATTATACTTATTTTATCTTCTCCATTCAAGAAACAAATGTGTTCTATGTCTATTTAATGCTAGTTTGTGAGACATAAAGATGAGTTAAAAAAATCACCTCACTCTCAATATCTTGCACTCCAGTGAAATAATGGAAACTATTTCTTAACACACACACTACATGAAATTCCAATTAGTACCCACTAATAACGTTTTATTGAAATATAGCCATATGCATTTGTTTGTGGCTTGTCTATGGCTGTTTCATATTACAACTGCGGAGTTGAATAGTTGTGATAAAGAATATATGTAATGCAAATCCTAAAATATTTAATATTTAGTCCTTCACAGGAAAAGTCTGCTTTAAAGAGATTATGTAGATATTAATTGTTTCTTTAAACACTGAAATAAAAATTGTGATGCTGATTATGATGAGGAAGAGGAAAAGGACAAATAGGAACATCACGATCATGATCATGATCATATTAGTTTTATTTATTTATTTATTTTTACCTGTCTCCAGGGTTGGAACCTTTCTTGGGTGGACCAACAAAGAGTACATTCAATCAATTATTCCTACTCATTCATTTCCTAGAAACAAAACATATCTTTGTGTTTTGTGCAACTTTTCATCATTTACTGTCATTTCTGAATTTTGAAGATGCTATCTTTTTGCTCATCAATATTTTGGTTTGTAATATTAAATTATAAGAACTATTTTTAGCATTATTACATCTTAAAATAAATAACGGTATTTACTTATATCATTGAATATCCGGCTAGTTTTCAAAATCCCAATGACCTCATAAATATTAAAATAAACTATTTTTAAAAGATTCTCTTGAATTGGGATTCCAGTAAGTCTCACATAAGTGTTAAGTATGTGATAAACATCTATGAATTTTTTTTCTCTCTTTCTTTCTCTTACCCTCCATCACTCTCTCTTGACTCTTTCCTCACTCTCTCATTGTTGTATAAACTGATTATTGGTCCTATAGTGTCTTGCACAGTTTAGATCAGACCTGTTCAAAAGAATGATGGAATGATGCAATGATGGAAATGTTCTAGAACGTTCAGTATGGTAGTCACTAGACACATAGAGCTATTGAGTTCTTTTTTTTTTTTTTT
>ML111386.1:1571-46364 GCA_003697995.1 Taxidea taxus jeffersonii | reverse complement strand
AATAATAATAATAATAATAATAAAATTCATACAGAACTGCAAAAGTTAGCCCTGACCAGCTAAAGCTGTCTTGAGACCAAAGACAAAACTGGAGGCACAACACTTCTGATTTCAAACTAATTACAAAGCTATAATAATCAAAGCAGTATGGTACTAACATGAAAACAGATACACAGACCAATAGAACAGAATAGACAGTTTGAAATAACTCCATGTGTGGGGCACCTAGGTGGCTCAGTGGGTTAAAACCTCTACCTTCCACTCAGGTCATGATCCCGGGGTCCTGGGATCGAGCCCCACATCGGGCTCTCTGCTCAGCGGGGAGCCTGCTTCCTCCTCTCTCTCTTTGCCTGCCTCTCTGCCCATTTGTGATCTGTCTGTCAAATAAATAAATAAAATCTTAAAAAAAAAAAAAAGAAATAACTCCATGTGTATATGGTCAACTAATCTTTGACGATTTCTTCAATAAATGGCATTGGGAAAACTGACAGCCACATGCAAAGAATGAAACTGGACTCCCATCTTACACCACACACACAAATTAGCTCGAATTAAAGACTTAAGTATAAGACGGTGAGTTCTTAAGTATATAGTTCAACTGGAACAGTTGCACCCAGAAGTACAAGTCATTCTTAACTCCAGAGCTTCAGTCATAATATATAGTAAAAAGTCATTGTTTTTCATTGCTGTAATGTACTTACTTTTTCCCTGTTACCAATTCTTCTCACCTTTCCAGTTCACATTCTCATTTCTCTAGAGGCTCGTGGAAAAAGTACCAGATGGCCTGGTCTTTCCACAGTCTTTGGGGGAAAAAGCTGCCTCCATCTTGAGCTTGTTCCGGAAGCTCAAGGTGTTCACCAAAACTCTGCCCTCAGGGCTGCTCCCAAGCCTGAAGTAAACTCCCAAGGATTGTAGGAAGGTGCTCACCGCCCTGTTCTCTGTTTGCAGGTTGTCCCCATGCTTCCTCGGCTGCTGTGCGAAGAGCTGTGCAGCCTCCATCCCATGACTGACAAGCTGACCTTCTCCGTGATCTGGACGCTAACCCCAGAGGGCAAGGTAACAACTTATACACGCGACCATTTCCTTCAGTGAGTCCCTGTTAATCACCCACTGGGTGCCTGGGGCCAAGCTGGAATCCTGTGGTGGGAGGACGAGGGCACTGTAGGACAGCCGCCGCAGGGGAGAACAGAAAAGAGCTCCCTGCCCCCAAAGAGCCGTCAGTCCACTTAGAAGGCCAGATTGACCCTAAGCAATTAGAAACAAGTTATTTTTTTCTTATCTTTTCTCAGGGGAGGGAAGAAATTCTGTCAGCAAGGTCAAGTGGGGAGGCTTAGGGCAGGAGATAAGATGGACATGAAGGCAAATGTGGCTTGGCCATGAAAGGGGGAACATCCCGAGAGGACATTTGGAGAAAGGGTTGTGAGTTTGGATAGGTGGGGTGAAATCTAACTATTAGGAGCCTCAAATGCCAGTCACAGATGAATTCTGAATGTTAGCATCCCTCTGACGTGTCGCGAGAAAGGTGCCATCGTAGGAAGTTGAGTGCTCCAGTGTTGTGTGGGTGACCCAGTAGTTTGAAGATAAATTTTAAAAATAAATAAGTAAATAAAAAGATGAACTAAATTGGAACGAGGTAATGCTATCATCAAGGCCAGTGGTGTTGAAACCATGGATCAAGAACAGAAAGGAGAAGAGTGTCAGCAAGCAGTCCCTAAAGATAGGGTCTAAGTAAGATAGATAAATGGAAGATAGCTCCAGGGGAAAAAAAAAGCCTCCTCCCCCACAAACAGAAACAACCCTAAACATCCACCAAAAAAAAAAAAAAAAAAAAGGCAACAATGAAGTAAGATGTGGTGTTCAGTGGAATGTGACACAGTTAGTAAAGCTGCAATAGAGACCACGTGAGAGCATAGGAAATGTTTATGCTGTAGTATTAAATGGAAGTAAAAAGAAGATATTGAATTATAAAGATGTTCCAAATAAAGATGGAGGATCAAATACCCACATTCACTTTCATTCCCTCCCAAAACCTCACTAAAACAACAATGAAGAGATTTTTTTTTAAAGACATAAACCCACAAGGACAAAGAGAATGGGAGAGCAGACAACAGCAACAAAATTTTGGAAGCTGGAAGCAGATGGAGGAGTGGTAACTGACTTAGCAGTCCCGAGAAAGCTGAATCCTGAGCCAGCAATGGAGAAGGCCAAGAAACAACCCGACTTGACATAGCAAAACCCTAAAGAAATTCAGAAATCGATGGCACCACGTAACTCCACAAAGTAGAGGAAAGGTGGGTAAAGCGGAAACTGGCTGTACTGCTTGAAAGTTTGTTTAGAAAGATCGCCCCTGCCATAAGTTGGAAGAAGACCAGAAATGTATCCTCTGGACAGGATAAAGAGGACACCAAACACACCTGATGGCCATAGTCCCTTGGGAGAGGTCAAGTGAGTGATGGCATCCTGAATGTTGAAAATCTCAGCTTTCTTTTCCAACAAAGCCCAGGATTCTGGTCGCCAAGCCTTATACCCTTGAGTCAGGAGATTGGAAACTTTTTTTTTTTCTTTTTGAGGAATCTGAGTGTGATGAAGATTTAAAGATAAGAACCTCGGGGAGCTTCCTCACTAGGAGCCCAGCTGTGTCTCACTGCAGAAAAGCCTAGAGGCAGAAAGCTCCACCAACACAAGCAGCGCTTTTTAGGATTTCACTAAAAAGCACTTCAGTATTTCACTCTCACATATGAAGAGACAACCAAGGAACACCTGGCTGGCTCAGTTGGTGGAACAGGCAATGCTTGATCTTGGGGTCATGAGTTCAAGCCCCACATTGGGTGTAGAGATTACTTAACAAGAGAGAGAGACAACCAAGACCAGAGCCTCTGCCATGAAATAGAAAAACCAAAGCAAACAAACAGGAAAAAGCAACTAGGGCAAAACAGACTCTACAGGGGAAAAGAAACTATCATTTATAGCCCATGAAAACTTTTTTTTTTTAAAGATTTTATTTATTTATTTGTCAGAGAGAGAGAGAGAGAGCGAACGAGCACAGGCAGACAGAGAGGCAGGCAGAGGCAGAGGGAGAAGCAGGCTCCCTGCCGAGCAAGGAGCCCGATGTGGGACTCGATCCCAGGACGCTGGGATCATGACCTGAGCCGAAGGCAGCTGCTTAACCCACTGAGCCACCCAGGCGTCCTGCCCATGAAAACTTTTTTAAAGAAATGATGTTATGGGGCACCTGGGTGGGTCAGTGGGTTAAGCAACTGCCTTCGGCTCAGGTCATGATCTCGGGGTCCTGGGATTGAGCCCCACATCGGGCTCTCTGCTCAGCAGGGAGCCTGCTTCCCTCTCTCTCTCTCTCTGCCTGCCTCTCTGCCTACTTGTGATCTCTCTCTGTCAAATAAATAAATCTTAAAAAAAAAGAAATGATGTCATAACCTCTAGATACTTTACAAAAGAAACGGGTTGGTGCAGGAAGAAAGAGCTCATGAAAATTTAAAACATGATAGAAGAAATAAAGATTCAAGACTCTGGTTGAAAGACAGAGTTGAGGAACTGTCCCAGAAAGAGATATAATAGATAAGAAAATTAGAGAACTAGTCCAGGATAGCCAGTATCTGTTCAGTGAACATTCCAGAAATAGGGAGCAGTTGAAATAGAGGGGGAAGAAATGATCAACAAAATAATTCAGGAACTGTCCCTTTACCAGAGGATGTGACTTTCCAGAGTGAAAGCACCCAGTGCTCCAGCACCGTGGTTGGATATACATCATCTCCAGGCCACAGCGTCATAAAATTTCAGAGCATCAAGGACAAAGGAAAGATCCTCTCGGCTTCTAAGAAGGAAGAAAAAATAGTCATATATAGTATTATCAGGACTCAGAATACCTTCAGACTGTTTTTCTATTATAAGCCTAGTAGCTAGATGGCAATTGAAACAAAGCTTCCTGGTTTCCAAAAGACTGATTTTTGTGCTAAAATTCTGTACCCCGATAAGTTCTGAATAAAATGTGTGATTAGAAAAAGACATTTCAAAAAGAAAAAGAAAAAGACATTTCAGACATGCAAGGCCTCAAAAAAACAAACAAACAAATGTATCTCTTATATACCCTTTCTCAGAAGCTACCAGAAGATGGGCTTCACCAGAATGAAAGAGTAAGTCAGGAAGGAGGAAGACCTGGGAGTCAGGGAGCAAATAAACCAACCCAGGAAAGCAGTGAAAGAATCACCTAGATTACAGATTGGGAAATTTTCTCTGAAAAGGACAAACTTTTCCTGTAAAAAATAGTACTTTTTTTTTTTTTTTTTTTTTTTTAGCTTTTAGGCCATTCGGTCTCTGTCACAGCTACTCAGTTCTGCTGTTGTGGTGCAAAAGCAGACAATACATAAATGAAAGAGCATGACTATGGTCCAGTGAAACTTTCCTTAAAAATAGATGGCTGTCACTGCGTGATGGGCATTAAGGAGGGCATGTGATGGAATGAGCATCGGGTGTTTTATACAACTGATGAATCACTAAATTCTACCTCTAAAACTAATAATACACTATATGCTCCTTAGATTGAATTTTAAGTTAAAAAGAGAAATAGGTGAGGGACGCCTGGGTGGCTCAGTTGGTTAAGCAGCTGCCTTCGGCTCAGGTCATGATCCCAGCGTCCTGGGATCGAGTCCCACATGGGGCTCCTTGCTTGGCAGGGAGCCTGCTTCTCCCTCTGCCTCTGCCTGCCACTCTGTCTGCCTGTGCTCTCTCTCTCTCTAACAAATAAAATCTTTAAAAAAAAAAAAAAAGAGAAATAGGTGACAGGCTGGATTTGACCCCTGGACCATAATTGGCTGACACCTGTAGATGATGGTGAAGGAAGCCCTTAGGGCACTGGTCCTACGGAGATATAGAAGACAGCCAGTCCAGACTGTAGCAGGCCAGAAGGCTCTAAGAGAGATGTCTTTAAGAAAATGAAATGGTTAAAACAGCTATGTGTCTGAATTTCTTGAGAAATGATTCAGACCAGCAGTTATAGAACTTTCTAGTCCCAGGACTTGTTACACTAAAAAAAGTCTTTGATGACCTCAGAATGCTTCTGTTCATGTGAATTACCACTGTTTACCCTATTAGAAATTAAAACCAATAAAAACTTTAAGCATTTACCTATTTAAATTAAGGTAATAATAATAAGCCCAATCCATTATGTTAACATAAATAACACTTTATGAAAAATAATTACATTTTCTAAAATTTAGAAGAGAAGCTGGCTTTATATTTTTGTAAATCTTTTTCACATCTGTACTAAAGACATTAAACCAGGTTCTCATATATGCTTCTATATTCATACTGTTAGGATAAGTTATTTTGGTTGAATTACATTTGTGAAGAAAATCCAGCTTCAGACAGATAGGTCGTTAGGAAAGAAAGGTGTATTTTAATCGCTTTTTCAGATAATTGTGGATATTTGTCCTTGTACTATACCAGAATTCGGCAGTTTCTTAAAAATTAGTTTCAATCTAGAATCCGAGACTATATCTGCTACAGACTAAATTCTGTATCCCAAAACTCGTATGTTAAAGCTCTGAGGCCCCCAGTGTACAGCCTATAGGGAGATACTTAAGGTTAAATGAGTTCATAAGGTTGGGGCCTTGATATGATAGAATTAATGTTTTTTTTTTAAGATTTTATTTATTTTTATTTAACAGATAGAAATCACAAGCAGGCAGAGAGGCAGGCAGAGAGAGAGAGAGTGGAGGAAGCAGGCTCCCTGGCTGAACAGAGAGCCCGATGCGGGGCTCGATCCCAGGACCCCGAGATCATGACCTGAGCCGAAGGCAGAGGCTTTAACCCACTGAGCCACCCAGGCGCCCCAGAATTAATGTTTTTATAAGAAGAGACCTGTGAGGACACAATGAGAAGGTGATGCCTGCAGGCCAAGAAGAGAGCCTCTCTCACCGGGAACCACACTGGCCTTCCCAGCCTCTAGAACTGTGAGAAATCAATGTCGTTTAAGCCCCCCTCACTAGGGTATGCTGTCAGGGCCACCCCCATAGATTAATACAATATCAGCTGAGTTTTTTTTTTAACTGGGTTACAGTAAAATCTGTTTTATACTTTAAATGGATCTTTTACCCATACAGTGATTTTTTTCATCAGGTACTTAGAAAGTTTACGTCATTTAGAAAACACTGGCTCATTATGCTGATCTCTTAAATGTGAACATTTCATTATATGAAATTATATGATCATTCATTATATGATCTCAAAATATCACATTGGTTAGTGCCACTGCTGATCTTAAGCAAGATGTTAAGTATTAGGAGACATGCCATCATGTGTCGGATACAAGGTTTCCAAAATTCTAATTTTTGCGAAAGCTCAAATTTTATCATGGGCAATAAATAATGCAGTTGTTTTCCTTGAAGTGCCAAAGAACCACAGCTTGAGTGATACTTGTTCCTTCAGGTAAAAATGGTGTTCTGTAAAAAAAAAAAAAAAAAGCGATCAGTTTAGCTTACCGCTCAAAGTTATAGAAATACCTTTTCTCAAGACGACCATCCTACTTGAGCAAGCAGCATAAGAAGACAAGGACTCAAGGCCTGAGGCATAATAAAACTAAAAACTTGTACTGCATCATCAAGAACATTCTGAAGCGAGCTAGCTTCTTTGTTGTTGTGGGCGAGGTGGTAGAGGTCACCCCAGCCCCTGATGTGGTTTTGCTGTTGCCTGATTCCTGCCAAGGCGGTCGAACTTTACCACACCAATGCTTTTGTTCTTTGAGGGTAAATGTCAACACATGGAAAAGGACAAAGAGTACCTTAGTATTATTATGAAAATAGCATTGACCTCATAGGTCCTTGGAAGGGTCTCAGGGACCCCCCAGGAGGCCACGGACCATACTTTAGAACCACTGTTTTAGGGGCACCTGGATGGCTCAGTGGTTAAGCATCTGCCTTCGGCTCAGGTCATGATCCCAGGGTCCTGGGTTCGAGCCTCATGTCGGGCTCCAGGCTCGGCAGGAAGCCTCCTCCTTCTCCCACTTCCTCTGCTTGTGTTCCCTCTCTTGTTGTGTTTCTGCCTCTCAAATAAATAAAATCTTTCAAAAAAAAAAAAAAGACTGGCGAGGATGCGGAGAAAGGGGAACCCTCCTACCCTGTTGGTGGGAATGCAAGCTGGTGCAACCACTCTGGAAAACAGCATGGAGGTTCCTCAAAAAGTTGAAAATAGAGCTACCCTATGACCCAGCAATTTCACTACTGGGTATTTACCCTAAAGATACAAACGTAGTGATCCGAAGGAGCACGTGCACCCGAATGTTTACAGCAGCAATGTCCACAATAGCCAAACTATGGAAAGAACCTAGATGTCCAGCAATAGATGAATGGATAAAGAAGATGTGGTATATATACACAGTGGAATACTATGCAGCCATCAAAAGAAATGAAATCTTGCCATTTGCGACAACGTGGATGGAACTAGAGGGTATTATGCTTAGCGAAATAAGTCAATCAGAGAAAGACAATTATCATATGATCTCCCTGATATGAGGAAGTGGAGATGCAATGTGGGGGTTTGGGGGGTAGGAAAAGAATAAATGAAAGAAGATGGGATCGGGAGGGAGACAAACCATAAGAGACTCTTCATCTCACAAAAGAAACTGAGGGTTGCTGGGGGGAGGGGGGTTGGGAGAGGGTGGTGGGGTTATGGACATTGGGGAGGGTATGTGCTATGGTGAATGCTGTGAAATGTGTAAACCTGGCAATTCACAGACCTGTACCCCTGGAGATAAAAATATAAAGAAAGAAAGAACCACTGTTTTAGACAGGTGGCGGAAAGATTGGTATGGATTCATGTACACAGTATACAGAAAAATCAAGCAAATGAAGATGAGATAATTATTAATTCTAGTGAAAATAAAAAGGTGGTGTAGGGGGGGCACCTGGGTGGCTCAGTGGGTTAAAGCCGCTGCCTTTGGCTCAGGTCATGATACCAGGGTCCTGGGATCAAGCCTCACATCGCGCTCTCTGCTCAGTGGGAGCCTGCTTCCTCCTCTCTTTCTGCCTGCCTCTCTGCCTGCTTGTGATCTCTGTCTGTCAAATAAATAAATAAAATCTAAAAAAAAAAAAAGTGAAACAGTCACTCTTAGTATGTACATAGCCATAGTACTTCATTCTGGCAGTGATGATGTCGCCATCGGGAGGATGACGGCCTGGAATGGTTATGTGGGTTTGGTTGGGGGAAAGGAGTACATGTGGAAAGAAAAATAAATTCTCTTCTTCTATAGTGAAGAACTTTGAATAACGCCTAAAATTGAAAAACCAAGAAGTAGTCATCAAGCAGGCTATGTAGAAAGATGGAAGTAGCCACCCTGAAAGAAGTGAAAGAAGAAAGGGACAGAGGGCTGCTGGTTTTCATAACAAGACTTTACAGATTTATTTATTTATTTATTAGAGAGAGAAAGAGAGAGAGTGTGAGCTCAGGCAGACAGAGTGGTAGGCAGAGGCAGAGGGAGAAGCAGGCTCCCTGCCAAGCAAGGAGCCTGATGTGGGACTCGATCCTAGGACGCTGGGATCGTGACCTGAGCCGAAGGCAGCTGCTTAACCAACTGAGCCACCCAGGCGTCCCCATTACAAGACTTTAACACTATTTGTCTGCTTGAACTATGGCTACTTTAACTTTTCAATTTTTACTTTGAAAAATTTCAGATATGCATAGAAGTAAAGAAAATAGCACATAAACCCACCATCCCTATCTCCGAGATTCACTACTGACAACCTTTTTTTTTCCTCTCTCTCTTTCTTTCTTTCTAAAGTATTTTAAAACAAACCAGAGATATCATGTCATTTCACTCATATTTTGATATGTGACTTAAAAATTTGGACAATTTCTTTCTTCTTTTTTTTTTAAGGATTTTATTTATTTATTTGACAGAGAGAGAGATCACAAGTAGGCAGAGAGGTAGGCAGAGAGAGAGAGAGGGGGAAGCAGGCTCCCTGCTGAGCAGAGAGCCCGATGTGGGGCCCGATCCCAGGACCCTGGGATCATGACCTGAGCCGAAGGCAGAGGCTTTAACCCACTGAGCCACCCAAGTGCCCCCAAAATTTGGACAATTTCTTGCATAACAACAATGCTGTTAACACCCCTAACAATTAATTCTGATGCCTTGGTGTCATCCACAACCTAGTCCATAATTACATTTCCATGATTGTCTCCAACTGATTTGTCAGAAGTGGAAGCAAAACAAGTCACACACGTTATGTTTGGTTTTTACGACCCCTAAATATCTGATTATAAGTTCCTTTTTAAGTGTAAAGAAGTAAATATGATCTGAGATATAAAGAAGGAACTGTGAAGACAGTATGCCAGCAATCATATTTTGGTGGGGGTGGGAACATGCATGGGGGGAAAAAAAAAGAATGGAAAAAGACCATAAGGAAATAAAATAGAAAGCCAATAGTGGTTGTATTTGGGTAGTAAGAGTATGAGTAATTTTTTCTACTTTTTTGTATTTTCTAGTGTTTTTTTGAAAACATGTATTTTATATTTTTATAAATGCTTATTTTTGCAAAAGTTGAAATAGAAAATAAAAGCCCATAGAAGAAAACTGACTTGAGTCAACAGAAAAGAACTTTGAATCTGAATTATGCCTGCCAGCCTCAAACCCAAGAAATAAAAAACTGCCTGATCTAATGAGCTCCTAAAATACGAGGGTCATAAAAGAAGCACTCGAAAGAGGCAGTCTGAAAATTCCATTGGTCTTTAAGGTTTCATTTGGAGGCAGTGTCTGGTGAGCAAGCCTTCTGGCATGTGAGGGGCTGGAGAGCAGGTGTGACGTAGGCACGGGGTCCAGAAGGGCACCAAACCAAGCCTCCCCCAAACTAAGCCAAAGAGGAAGTGCAAGGATTTGGGCTGGGGACCATCATGGAGCAAGACCCACTGGCCATACCCTGCATGACCAAGAGACCACTTGGTGGGTGGGCCTGGTGGGTTGGTTGTCCTGAGATGTAGTTTTGCATGAGTACCTCTTACAGTCAAGATGCGTGAAATGAGATGTCAGACGCCAGACTTCTGTCCGGGGGGTGGGGCTTGTTCAAGACCCTGGCAAGAAACAAAGCCTGCATTAACCCCAGGGGCGGGGGGGAAGAGGCAGAAGGGTCAGGGAGCCGGAGGAGGCCATTGAGGAGGAAGGTAGCCCTGAATCAAGAACCCAAGTAAATGAGGAGGAGAGCAGCCAGAGCCTGAGGCTGGGTTTGTATGTGGTGGTGGCTGCTCCACTGGTAATGGCTTGGACTTAGAAGGGACCAGAGTAGCGCCCCCTGCGGCCTGCCGCTGCTACTACATGGCCGCCAGCCTAACTGGCAGTTGAAATGGACAAAGTTCTGCATTTTTCCTTAGTCTCCTAGAATGTCTTACTTTCCGGAGCAGGCATGACCAGCTCTAGAAAGGCCATTCCAACTTTCTTCAAACACCCACTAGATTTTTTTTTTAAAGAGCCACACTAGAAAATCTTGATTGTCTATGCTTTCATTAAGCCAATGCCCAGATTTTTAGGCCAATAAACTGGGAAGGGTCTATTTTTTTCATTATTTTTATTGTCATATAATGTATTATTTGCCCCAGGGTATAGATCTGTGAATCATCAGGCTGAAGGGTCTGTTTTGGGCACATTTCTCACATACTGGTGGTGAGAGCATTGTTCTCTGATTTCAACGTTTATATTGTCATGAGGAAAACAAACCCAGCAACATCTTGTGCTTCATAAGATCCAACTCTGGTATCACTTTGACCGTGAGAGACCAGTGACCTTGTGATCTCCAGCACTTCTGTCTCCCTTGGCACTAAGGCTGTGCAAACAGATGTCATGTCCTGTGTGCCCCACTCATCAGAAGACATTTTCATTTGAAGTCACCTTTGTAAAAACACCAATGTTATGCTTTGAAGAGGTCATAAGCAATAATTGGACTTGATTACTGAGTCCTTGAACCTTAGAACCATGAAACACCAGGGTCAAAGGTCAGAACAATAATGGAAGGGTCTCACAATGACAGTAGCGATCCATGGCTTGCCTCTCCCACAGCGTCCCTGCCATGTGCCATCTGGCTCAGCTGGAATGTGGGAGTGTGCTCCAGAAGTTGCTTATTTCAACTTCAATCAAGGGCAACCTCATTTCAGCCATTGATGAAGGCCAAAACCCAGAAGGTCATTATTGACTTTGGTTTTTCTCTCACCCTTCACATCCAGTCTACCAATAAATCACCTCAGCTTTGCCTTCTAACTGCCTCCAGAATCTTCCCCCCTTCCTTACTGCTCTGAGCCCTGTCACCTGGGGCCAAGCTTCCATCCCCCACCTGGACCACGGCGGCCTCCTAACTGTCCTCCTCACCTCAGCTGCCCCATTTCATCTCCTCTTTACACAGTGGTCAGAGCGATCCTTCTAAATCAGACATTAGGTCGTGTCTCCTTTTCAGAAACTCTCCAGTCTTTCATTCAGAATAAAATCTAAAAAGTCTTTACAATAGGATTTTTTTCCAGTTATTTTCTCCCTGTCTTCTCTGCTAGGAATGCATGGACTACAAAGTTATCTTGGGACTAGAGTCTCTTCTCCTTTTCTGGAGCACCTTGGTCACATGGGAAAACTTGGCCTTTCTTATAAAACTGACCTCTCCCCTAGGTAGCCATTCCCCAGCCCAGCTTCCATGACCTGACCACATCAAGAAATCACCCTCCCCAAACAGGCTTGTTAGAGCACCCATCAGGTTTCTGCCCATTCCCAGTACTTCTAGGAAAATCTGTCTAGGCCCTGCCTGATGCACCCATGTGGAATATTGGACATTGTGGGAGAACCGTGGTGTCTGCCAGTTAAGCTGCTACTTAGGAATCCTTTTTATTTACTACAAACATCGCTGTCTCAGACCTTTATTTGTGGCCCCAGCCTTCCATGGTGCCTTGCTCTCCTCTTACCTCAAGATCCACCATTTTCCCAGGTGACTTTCTTTTTTTTTTTTTTTTAAAGATTTTATTTATTTATTAGAGAGAGAGCACGAGCACAGGCAGACAGAGAGGCAGGCAGAGGCAGAGGGAGAAGCAGGCTCCCTGCCGAGCAAGGAGCCCAATGTGGGACTCGATCCCAGGACGCTGGGTTCATGACCTGAGCCGAAGGCAGCCGCTTAACCAACTGAGCCACCCAGGCGTCCCTCCCAGGTGACTTTCAACTCTTCCTGGGAACCGGAAGGACCAGCTGCTGGATCTGCTGAAAACCCCCTTCAGAGTCACAGTCCTCTCCACCTTTCCTCATCCTTTCCCTTCTCTTCATGCAGTAAAACATGCGTCCATTCCAACTTGGGCTTAAGGCCTGTGTTGTCTAGATCTTTTAATGGCGTCAGCATCCTCTAAGCCATTTGGTCTCTCAGTCTCTAGCTTTCTTCACACCTGCCACATCACATTCGTTCTGAGTGCTAATGTTTCTCCCTTCGCCAGGTGTCTCTAATCAGTCCTCTCTCTTCTGTTCCTATGTCGCTGCCCCCTGTTTAAGTCCTTGCCATCCTCCCCTGGAACCTTGAGAGACCCGGTTCATGGCTCTCCATTCTATTTCCCCAGTGCTATTAGATGACCTTCCAGAAGGTGACTCTGGTCCCATCACTCTGTTGCTCAGCATCCTCTCACAACTTGGTGGTGGGCTAGTATTTCCCACAGAAGTCCAGTCTCCAGAGCGTGATGTGCACAGACCTCTACCCACTCTTCCCCCATTTCGTGACTGTCTGCCAGCCATCCTCCAAGCCCCTCAGACTCTACTCTTGCCACTGAAGGGTTTGTTTGGCCCCCAAATTGCCACATTCCAGAGACCTTACATATACTTTCCCCTCTTCCTAGCACGTCCTTCCCCTCATCTCTGCCAGCACCAATCCTACTTACCTCTGAGATCCATCTAAAATGCTGCTTCTTCTGTTATTAGTCCTTCCTTTATTCCTTTGGTAAAGACTCACTGAATATTTGCTCCGTTCGGATATGACACAAGGTATTGAAGATACAGGAATTAAATATGCATCAAAATAGAAACAGTAGTTATCTCCTGATGGTGCATTTATAGAGTTCTTTTTCTTCTCCACTTCCCACCTGAATTTTTTTAAGTTTTCTGTGATTAATACATATTACCACTATAGTGAGAGAAGAATGAGAATTGCTTTGAGACTTTTTTTTTCCTGTTTCCTTTTAATAACCAGATAAGAGATATTAGAATATGTAGGCTATAGGGGAAGGCGAATAGAAAAGGAGCTATTGAAAATGAGGAAAGAAGGAACAGAGTTTTGGAGCCAGGTCACAAACGACTGGGAGGCCCTGACCCAAACCTTGGGTCAGGGATTAGCCCTCAGTAGGAGAGGACCCCCCTGCCAGGACTCCCAGCTTGGAGGGAGTTCAGAGTGGGGACTCCTGCTGAAGTCCGGGAAGGTGCTCCCCTTTCCTCAGAATCCATTTTCCCATCCCTCCACCCTGCAATGCCTGACTGCCCTTAAGAGCCATTTGTGCACAGATCTGTTGTCCTTCTAGATCTTAACGTCCTGGTAAACAGAACCCACTCTCAATCTTATAATCTCCTCCCCACACCGCACAGTGTCAGGTGTACTCGAAAATGATTCGTAAAGTAAACTGCATACCTGTTTTCAGTCCCTTGTTTATTCAGTCTGTGTAAATGAACTGGGGTTCCCCTGGGTGAGGCCTTTTTATCTACAGCAGTCTTCTTAGCAGTCCTGAGCCGTGTCCTGGGAGCGAAGAGGGCTTCCCACGGCTCATGTCGATGGCAGAGGCTCACCACCTGCTTCCCCATGAGGACCCCTCCACAAGCTTTCACCCCCACAGTTCCCCAGCTGCCACCTGCGGGAATCCTGGGAAACTTGAAACAGAAAATGGTGTGCGCGTCCTGGGCCATCGTGGCGTCCGCAGCAAGCCCGCAGAGCCTGGGCTCGTGCAGGCGTGTCCCCTCAGGCTTTGGTAACCGATACAGAAACACATTGTTGGGTTTTGTGTGTCATCCTCAGACCCTGGTGAAAATCTGCCCCCAGTAGCTCCCAGTAAGAGACAATAGCTTCCAAGGCTGATTCTGCGAATAATAGAGAAGTTCCCCGAATATCTATCTTTAGTTCTTCGCGGAGGCAGGGCCAGAATTGTTTTATGTCAGGCCTGTAGGAACAACCCAAGACCAGAGGAGCCTTTGGAAAAACGCTGCTGTGTTCTCGGGGCCTCTCATGACCCAGTTTGCTAATGAAGGCACCGGGAAATTAGAGGCTTACCTAAGGATCACTTCAGGGTAACAGACTAAATCGTGAGCACAGACTTTGCTAGGAATCCTTGGGACTCAAGTAAGGATTCAAAACAAAATACTTTCAAGAGATCAAAATGAAACCAAAAAAGACAATCATTTATAAGACTGTCAGGCAAAGAGCTAAGAATTATTTTTAATCAGCTTATCTCCTGCATTTTGATGCTATTAATAATGTTTTAAAATTAAATCTAAAGATTCAGGCCTTTGGGTTAGTAAACAATACAATGGGTCGCTTTGGTAGGTATCTTTAAAGGACCTCTGTGTTTGAGAGATGGGCCAGGTTGGTCTTGTTGAAAGGCTGGAGCTGAGTGAATGAACCTCAGTGGCTTTAGAAGTTTGTAATTTTGTATTTCCTGGGTCTGTCTGAACCCAATCCTCAGAAGCCTCCCTCCCTTGCTCTCTTACACTTTCTTCCCTCTCCCTCCACCTCTAGCTTCCTTCCCATACAGCCCTTAGGCCTCCAAGCCCCACACAACTATCTGAGGTAAAGAGAACACTTTTCCAGGACTACTCAGGCATGGTGCCCTCATCCTCTGTCATAGGAATGGAATTCTTGTCTCCTAACCACATCCGGGCCTTCAGGCTCCTCTCACGTTCCTGCCATTTCCTAGGTTTCCGAGGCAAACACTTGAGGAAGTTGCCTTTTCTCCCTCCTCTTAGGCTTAGAAGTCTAGACAGCTGTCTCTCGATCAGGACGGGAAGGGGCCCAATTATAGTCTGGGGTCAGCAGGCTAGGCTGATAGCAGGTGGCTTAAGACAGTAGAAGAGTACACAGTTAACTCAGGCTTGTTTTCTATAAAATAAATCTTCCAGAAAAGTCTAGCACATAAACAAATTGCCTTATAAACTACAATCAGCTGGCAAACTTGCAGCCCTCTGCTTTGAGCCCAGGCTCTGTCCTCCTCCCCATTGACAAAAGCCTCTGGTGGGCCCAGAGTGGCTTCAGAGCCTCTCCACACAACAGGAGAAGACCTGGCCAGGCCTAAATGAAGGGTACAGCAAACCATGCTTCCATCGGCTCTTTAGTCTATAATCCTACCCTGGCCTTCATTCTTTTTTTTTTTTTTTTTTAAAGATTTTATTTATTTATTTGATAGACAGAAATCACAAGTAGGCAGAGAGGCAGAGAGAGAGAGGAGGAAGCAGGCTGTCCGCAGAGCAGAGAGCCCGATGCGGGGCTCGATCCCACGACCCTGGGATCATGACCCGAGCCGAAGGCAGCAGCCTAAACCACTGAGCCACCCAGGTGCCCCTGGCCTTCATTCTTTAAGAAGTGATGGGGCAATCAGAGGAGACTCCCCGCTTACTGCTCAGCCAGTGACCACCCATCCTGCAGGCTGTGCCCACTGCAGTCCCTAGCACCTTCCACCACAGACAGGTCACATCTGCCCCTCCCAGCCATCTTGGAGTCCTTCCTCTTTCGGCCCAGTTCCTTTTCAGAAGTGTCCTTGGTACCTTTGACTTAGGGAGGCGCTGACCTTCTTTTCAAAGTAAATTTTAAAATATAGGTGGATGGAAACGGACGGTTTTCAAAGGATATGTTTCCTCACAATTCTGTATCTGTAAATTAGAGAAAGTTGATCTGTATTTGAGGCACACTTTGTCTCCTTTACCTTACTGTCGGTCTCAGCTGAAATACAGTGTATTCGGCTGTGGTGTGACACACGTGACACTGAATTTTGAATCTTACATAGTCAGACACGGACCCAGTATTGGCTGCCACTGAGGAGCCTGTGTGACTTTTCAGACTGCCAGCCTATTTTCTAAGCTGTGAAATGGGCTGATCAGTCCACTCCCATCAGACAAGTTGAAGAGATTCTAAAGGGCAATAGGTATGAAAGCGCCCTGCAGCCCGAGGGGGCCAGGTGCCCTCCAGGGTTGTGCCATTTCCTTGCTTATCTGGTACGGGAAAGGAGGTCTGGAGGTACAAGTTGTGCACTCCTTCCTCAGCAGGGTGCTTTCAGCCATCTGCCCTCAATGCCTGTTGGCACAGCATTTAAGCTGACATTTAGAAGCCATGTCCTAGAGAATATGTGGGAAACTTGCCACCTGCAGAAAGGGAGTGACCCAAATCCCCTGATGAAGCAAAGGAGAGGACAGGATCTTCTTTCGGAAGGATTTTGTTTATGAAGCTCCTCGTGGCTTTTTTACTTTTTCCATGAAAAACTCTTTGTCCTTTTGTCTTCTGCCACTGGCCCTGGTTATGGACAGGGCGTTGATGTGAAGACAGTTTCCAAATGGGAGATTAATGAGGTGTTCCATCCAGAGAGGAACCTTCCTCCCATGCTGTGAGGCATGCTGCCCCTGGGAACCCTGCCCCACCCCCATTTGGGTCTTCGCTTTCTTGCTGCCCTTGTATGTAAGGCAGTGATGAGTATCCTTGCTTCTCTGCTGCCTCTCTGCTTTTTCTTGGCCTAGGATTTTTTTTTTAAGATTTTTCTCATTTATTTATTGAAAGAGAGAGAGAGATTGCATGCCGGGGGTGGAGGGAGAGGGAGAGAATCTCAGATAGACTTGGCACTGAGCATGGAGCTCGACCCGGGGCTCAGTCTCCATCCTGAGATCATGATCTGAGCTGAAGCCAAGAGTTGGACGTTCAACCAGCTGTGCCACCCAGCTGCGCACCCAGCCTCAGAATTTTTTTAAATCTGTGCATAGGATGATTTCCACAATCACTGGATTATGTTAAAGCAGGATAGGTTCTGCTGCCTGAGGCCACTGTCCCTGGGCTAGAATGTTCCTGATGGCTCTTGAAAGCTTCCTCTTCAGCCCTTTGTAATTCAGAAAGAAGGTTAGTGCAGATTTTTCTAGGATGTAGGTGTGAGTGGGAAGGGGTGCTCAAGTAAGGTGAGAGCACTCTAGGAAACTTCTCATCTGCGCCGTAGTCTGGTTTGGTGGTGTTCATGTGTGCTGGTAAGAAGGCTGCCCGTCATCAACTGATAAGGAAACAAGCTAAAGGAGCAGAGGTGCCCATTAGGGGAAAATTGGCTCAAACTAACTGAGACAGTGTAGCCTCTCTGTGTTGTTCTCGAGTTTTGGTAAGGAGTGGTAGACTTCTGATTTTGCCAAGTTACAGGTAAAAATTTTAAGAACTCTTGAGGATGAAAAGTGGCCTCTAGTCAGCACTCAGCACCATAATCAGAGGGTTTTGAGGGAGAAACAAAGCTCTGTTTAGAGCAAGGACATATGGGCTTGGGGTTGGCAGAGTGTCTGAGAACCTTCTGGAACTTACTGCAAAATTTGGTGCATAAATATTTAAAAGGAGAGGACCTGGGGCTTTCTTGAGATTTTTAAAGCAGTTCTTGACCTACTAGTTTACCTGAAAATAGATGCCCAGTCAGCTGGTGGGAGACTGTCTGACCTATGTGTGGTGGTTACCCATAGAAATGTGCTGGGGTTTCCTGCATCCTCCAGGAAAAATGGGACACAGACCCCAGGATCCAGATAGCCTATGACTTGGATACCCAAAGGAATCGGTGGAACTACTCATAAGGCGTGTGGAATCGAATGGAAAGGAAAGTTTCCCCCAAGCATGCTAAAGACAGACTGGCAAACAAAATGGACACATAGAAGGAGCAGGGTTGACTGGGTTTGGAGTGCAAGGAGAAAAGGAAACAAGCTTAATCTCCAGGGGAAATCTTTGTGACCACAAGAATGAATGGGTCATGGCCCTGTCATTCTAGAGGAGCTTGGAACAACTCCATTAGTGAGGAGTTTTCAGGAAATGTGGATGTAATAGGAGGACAAGCATGGGCTGACCGTGAAAGGGGCTCTTCTGGAGACCCGCGTGCACTGCTTCCCCACTGGGACTGTTGGACGATACCTCGAGTTGGCTCTCTCATTTCTCTTGCATTCAGCACACACACAGACACCTCCCGAGAGCCAAATTCAGGACCTACTTGCTACAGCAGAAGAAGCATATGCACAGTGTTTGAATCACTTATATTTTTGGATAGGAGTGGTTCTTGGAATAATCCAGAAAGTGTAGTTTAAGGGTTGGTTTTTGTTGTTTTTAACAAAATTAAAATCTGAATTACAGATCCAAGACTCTATGTATAATGAGGCTCTTTGCACTGAATCAAAGGAAAAGGAGAGTAGTTTTTACCATCTCTTCCTGTGCTTCTCGGCTGCTATTTTAAGAGTACTGGTTCTTCCTTCAGGGGAAGGTTAGGGTATTTTAGGGGTTAGTGTCTCTCTCACCTTCCAGGGTAGTAGCCAGCATGTTCCATAGAGGCTGTGTGGTGTGGACAGTTCCTCTGGGCTGGCTTTCTCCTTTCCCCTGGTTCGTTCAGATGGCTTTTTTTCAGGAAGCATATTTTGGAGGTTGTGAACAGAATGGTTTGGCCTGTGAAAAAGAAGGCAAAGGGGATGTTTGCAAGTCCAGGCAGAGAGGTCCCGCAATTGATTAGACCGACCTCCCTCCTCCCGAGCCCTCTCTGCCTCTCAGAACACCTGGCTTTTCCTTGCCCATGAATCCATTCCTCCCAGTATTTCTCTCAGAGCTTTTCTACTTCTTCATGCCTTTGAGCTCTACCTAACCCCCTTACCCTTTGCCTTCTCCCCCATAGAGTAGAGCTAGTTGATGTGAGTGCTTTCCCCTCCCCACTTCTCCCCCGCAGAGTTGCCTCCCTCACCTCCCTTTTCCTTCCTGCCTCCTCTCCAGGCCACTCTTCCTCTCTCATGGATGGGTGCCTCTTCCCCTCACCCCACAAACCCAGCACAATCCTCCATCCCGCCAGCCCCCTGGAAGCGGTCATCCACACTCATTACCTTTCCTTCACCAGCCATGCTGTGAGCCTTAACTCACATTAAGGACCTATCCAGAACTTCGTCCCATCGTGGCCCACGGAGGAGCCACGGCTATTTCCCTCGCCGAAGGGCTGTGTGCGCCGGGCTGACAGCAGGCAGATCTGGCTTCCTCGATAGTGGACAGGCCCACGGTGGCAGCCTCTCCAAATCCACGCACAGCACAGGGCCTGAAATTGCAGTTTGCCTCTGCGTCACCACCACCGCCCCCCCACCCCACACTCTTCCCCCTAAAAAGCCGTCCAAGAGATCACCAAGAAGCAAATGTGACATGCAAAGATTTTTCTTTGTTTTTATCTTCCTTGACATCCAAGTGACATTTGACTCTCCCTAGTGGTGGCTAAGATCTCAGACTCAGCCGTGGCTCTTTTCCTGGCTGTGCCTTTCCCCAGCCTGTGATCTCAGACAGGTCCCTTACCGTGTCTGTGCCTCAGTTCCTGCCTTTGCAGAGTGAGGATAATGAAACTATGTCATAGGGTCGCTGCCTGAAATGGCTGCTCTGGGGGAAGCATCTTGTCCCCTCGCAAGTGCTCTGGGTATGTCTGCTGTGGCTTCTGAGGACTCCTTTCTTTAAGTCCCTTTCCCCTAACTCTGGACGCCCTGATCTTTCTCCTGTCCCTTTGAGCGCTCTCGTTTTTCGTTTTCACTCTCCAGATTCTCTTTTTGCCCCCTAACATGGAGAGGTGGTAGAGAGTGCAGCCTTGACTCTCCCTTGCCCTTTCTGTCTTTCTCGGACCTTCCTGCTGAGGCTGCCAGTTCCCCACCTGTAGATGAGTCATGGACCTAGACCCCAGACCCGCACCCCAGCTGCCTGCTACATAGCCCACCATCTGGATCTCCTCCCTGCCCCTCAGACTCAGCAGTTCCAAAAATATTTTAACGTTTGTTTTGTTTTTGTTTTAAAAGCTATAGATGCTCATTATAGAAAATACAGGCAAATTTTAAGGATAAAATATGAATCAGCAGTAATCCCATGACAGCAAACACCACTGCTCAATTTGGGTGGATCTCTCAAGCCCAGTGGGCCAAGTTTCCCACCAGGAATGTCTGGCGATGTCTGGCGACATGTTTGGTTGTCAGCTTGGAGTTGTGGGAGGGGCTGCTGGCATCTATCTGGCAGAGTCCATGAATATCACCAAACATTTTACAATGCACAGGCTAGCCCGCACAATAAAGAATTAGCCCACTCAATAGTGCTGAGGTTAAGAAACCTTGTTCTGGACCTTTGTCTCTACGTAAATGGCCCAAATAGAATAAGTCGGAATTCCTTTTCTCTTTCTGCCTCCATCCTGTTTCTCTCACCTGTGTTCTCTGTTTCTGTCAGTGACCCCACTTGTCTCCCTCACCCCACATCCAATCCATTACCAAGTCCTCAGATTGCTGATGTGTCACATCTTTGCCTTCTACCCCCTATCCCTTATCTTTCTTCCAGTTTTGCTATTAATGACCACTCACTCAAAGTAATGGAAAAGTGCTCCAGCAGGCCCTTTACCTTGAGTTTCCCTCCAGCTGGGCCTGGCCTGTGCCACCCGTGTGCTTGGAGACCTTCTTTCGACCTCCACAGCCTCTTAAATCCAGCCCTCGGAGTCTGAGCTCCCTGAGGGCAGCAGTTTCCTCATCTGATCAGTTTCTGTGCCTAGCTAGAATGTAACACCATTCTGAGCACAGGGTCGGTGCTTGGTAGATCTCTGTAGAATGTGTACGGATGAATGGTTGCATGAAAGAAAAGCCTGGAAAAAGTTCTCCTGATTCCCTCTCAATCTGTCTTTGCAGATCCTTGGTGAATGGTTTGGTCGGACCATCATTCGCTCCTGTACCAAACTGAGCTACGAGCATGCACAGAGCATGATTGAAAGCCCGACCGAGAAAATTCCCGAGAAGGAGCTGCCCCCCATCTCCCCCGAGCACGCGAGTGAGGAGGTGCACCGGGCTGTCTTGAATCTCCACAGAATCGCAAAGGAGTTACGCAAACAACGGTTTGTGGACGGCGCGCTGCGTCTGGATCAAGTCAGTCACTTCTTTTTTTTGGTGCAACCAACAGATTTGACTTATGCTTGAACCCAGCATGCGTGAGGTTCAACATGGCAGTCTTGGGATCTTCCCTTCTTCCTTCCCCAGTCACGGCACTGAAACAGTGTTCTCTGAGGCAGGCAGGGACTCTCTCCTACCCTCTGAACTTCACAGGCACACGAAGCCCACTGACACGAGCCAAGGCAAAAGAGTGGTGTCTATGTGGGTGGCCCTGTGACCAGCACTCCCAGCTGGTCTTTCCTGGCCATGCTATAACCCAGCATTTGAGCCTTCCCTCGCTTTCTACCTCACATCCCTCTGAAAGGAGGTGGGGACAGGAACAGGGAAGTTTACAAGGCAGTTGACCAGCATCTGATGATGAGGCTTTTTAAAAAACGTGTTTCTTTTTATCCCTTGTCTTCCAAAAAGAGTCATATGTTTATAAATTCTGGATTCATATTGAAAGAGGCGGAGAACGAGGAGACTGGAGAATGTTGACTGTTGAGGAACATGGCGACCCGGAATGGTACTGATTACTTTTGTGTATCGCAGCTGCACCCATGGCCCCTTGGGACTTAGGTAGCTGTCACTCAAACGTGGTCACATTTCCATGTCTGTTTCTATGTGTGGTGACTCTTAAAACCTAGGAATCCTTTCCTTGCCAGTTGTCAGTACGTTATATAGTAGAGCCTGTGTTCTGTATTGTGCAGCTTTTTTTCCCTCATTTATATTTCTTACCCAAACCCCTGAGAACCTGCTCTCTCTGCCTGGTCACTATAGGCTGAAGGAAGTCCCTAGGCATTTGAAAAATGAGTTGAGCAACAGGATTGGCTGAGGGAGACCACTGCCAAGGGGGCAGCCTCACAGAGACATCTTTGTCCGAACCTTCCAGCATGGAGGGATCTCAAAAAGCTTTGTTTTAAAACTTTGTAATTGAAGATTTCATTTCATCCTAGCTTTTGTGATAAATGTCACTAATGCTTCTCAGCTGGCATTGCAAATAGTTGCTGCTCTTGGGCCTAGGAGTAAGTTAACAACATCTGGGGCAAGTGGACACGCTGTTCTGCCTGTGCTTGAGGAAGTCAGGGCGCCTTCTGGAGCCTCCACACTCCTCCTTCCCTGGCCTAAGCTCAGGCAGCCTGAGTGGACCTGTCTATGAATACTGATGGGCAGGCAGGAAGCCGAGTGGCTGCTGGGGAAGCCAGCAGAGCTGGGAGAAGAGGGACCAAAGGTACGGGAGATAACAGACTATCTCCCTTCCTTCCTTCAGGGAAATCCTTGGTGGGGGCATGAACACACCCCAGGCCTCACTCTCCAGTGGCTGCCTGGTTGTCAGATCCAAGGATGCTTTTCGATTCTTGCTTCCTGGACTTGGTTCTGCATTTGGAAGCTTGCCTTTAAAGCTCGCCTTCTGGCTCACTGCTTCTCTTCAGACATCTCAAGTAATGTCCTGATGGTCCCTTTGCAGAAGCCTCTTCCTCTGCTGTCCCCTATAGGCGTCTCGTTTCTTGGAGTCTTCACCCTCCTTTTCGTCTCTATCCACACTCCCTGAATGAATTCTTCTACTCTTAGGATTGTCACTACTAACTGGATGCTGATGATGCCTAAATCTGTCTCTCCAGCCCTGCTCTCCTTCCCAAGCCCTGGACAGGCCTCTCCCTCTGCCTTCTCGAACTCTCCACCCAGATGCCTTAGGGTCTTCTCAGCCGGTGCTCATCCTTCCTTGTGCAAGGATCGGTGCCCACGGCGCGCTGTGCATCCTGCCTCACGTTCCCTCCTGCCTCAGCTCCCACCGAGGCAGTTGTGTGCATCAAAAAACCGTGCTGTTTTACCCAAATCAAATAAGATATACTGATCAAATAAGAGCATAAAAAAGAAAGCTGTTGTTTCTGTGAAAACTGAAACTGTCTGAAAAGATTCAGTAAGGAAGAATCTGTAAAAATTCTGCTGTTTGCATGTGACAACTATAAAAAAATTGGAGGGAAAAATCATAAAATTCAGGAAGAATTCTGTACTCAGATGGCTTTACAGATGTCTGCATTCTCCCTCTTTTAAAGAAACAAAAACTGTAGGGGCGCCTGTGTGGCTCAGGTGGCTAACAGTCTGACTCCTGATTTTGGTTCAGGTCATGATCTCAGGGTTGTGAAATGGAACCGCTTCTCCTCTTGGCTCTCACTCGCACTCTCTCACAAAAAAAAAAATGTAAAAAGAAACAAAACTATAAATTATAGACAATGACTTATGAGTAATTTATTCAGAAAAATATGTAGAAAACAATTATCATCCTCTTTTAAAAAGCTTTATATTTTGGGGCACCTGGGTGGTTCAGTGGGTTGAGCCTCTGCCTTCGGCTCAGGTCATGATCTCAGGGTCCTGGGATGGAGCCCCACATCAGGCTCTCTGCTCAGTGGAGAGCCTGCTTCCCTCTCTCTCTCTGCCTGCCTCCCTGCCTACTTGTGATCTCTCTCTCTCTGTGTCAAATAAATAAATAAAATCTTAAAAAAAAGTTTTATATTTTGAAAAACTGAATGAATGTACGTTTATATAAATTAAATGATTAGTTATAAATATATCTCATGTACGAGTCCCCTCTTTGTTTTTTAAAAGATTTGTTTATTTATTTAGAGAGTGCATGCATGAGGGCAAGTGGAGGGAGGGGCAGAGGGAGAAAGAGAGAGAGAGAGAATTCAAGCTGACTACCCACTGAACGGCGAGCCCAACACGGGGCTCGATTCCAGAACCCTGAGATCATGTCCTGAGCTGAAACCAAAAGTCAGACGCTTAACCAATGGAGTCTCCCAGGCACCCCTGATTCTCCTCCTTAGCCAGCCCCTACAATAACTTACTAATCACTCCTTCAAGCACCTCAAATGAGAGGTCTTCTGTTATAACATCTTAGAGATCTTACCCTATCAGATTGTTAGAATGTTTGACTGGATTAAATATAAGAAATGCTCTATAACTATAAAACTATAAAAGGTCACTGTTAGGTGATCTCAACTCACAGCAGGAAGGGTATGGTAGTCAGGGTAGAAGAATGATCACAGATTATTGTCACTGATCTGTTGGCTTATCTTAGAATCAGAATTTAATTGCTGAAAATAACCTTAGATATTTCTATCTCATTGGCCCTCACAATTTATATGTTGGCAAGCTGATGCCCCCCCAAAGGTTAAGTGAATTGCTTATATGCAAGAAATCAGATAGCTGACTCTTTGTTCAATTTTCCTCCATTTAAATCATGCTGACTTAAGAGAGAAAAGTTTTCCTTCAAAGTGAGGGGTGGGGGAAGCCCTTAAAAGTCCTAATTAGGTTCCAGTTAATTAAGGTTTGAAAATAATGGATGTACATCCTTGAAGTGGATTCCTTGGTTCCCCAGAAAACAAGTTGTGTGGACCACAGCTTTGGAAGGAGGAACACATCAATCTCGTGCAGCAAGGGACACTGTCGAGATCCTTTATAAATCAGCTCAATGGCCCCATTCAGGGGCGACCGGGTTTGTTCCCCTGGGCCTGCTGCCTGCCTTTGCCCTCTCAAAAATCCATTTTTCCTTGGTGCATTTGGTGTAGCCGGTTGTTTAGAGCGTCTCTCTGAGGCTTTATTTGCCTCATTTCACCATGTCCACATTTTTGGTGGCAGTCCTTAAAAAAAATATGCCCTTTCACACTCGCCTCAATTAGAGAGGCCGTCTCTGTCACACAGTAGGCCCTTGGATGTGGAATACATCTGCTAAACCAGAAGTTTTCCCTTTCCAAGAAGTCAGTTTACCATGAGGACCTCCAGAATGACAGAGGTGGGGGGTACTAGGGTAGCACCTGTCTGTTCAGCCAGGGTTGGACCTCACAGAAATACGGAGCTGCTTGACCACCGGGCAACTGCAGTGGACAGTGTTGGCCAGAGCGGCCTCAGCCACATGGGAGACAGTGCAATCTTAGACCTCGGGGCCACCTGGGCTGGCTCCAGTCCCCGGGGTCCGCCTGCTGAAGTTGTGTGCTCACCCCAGCATGCTATCAAATATGAGCTGGGTGTGTATGTACTGTGGTGTGGGACCCATTGGGAAGGGCCGCCTTGAAGATCAAATCGCCCACTTCCTGTCACAGGTCTCTTTCACCTAGAGCTCGAATCGTTCTCCAGAAGTTCTAGCTCCGTGAAAGGATGCCCCTTTGTTTCACTGCCCAAAAAGCAAGTGCAGATGCCTAATGCATTCTTTGTGCTTTTTGGTCACAGGAGTTGAATAGTATCGCTTGTGGGTGGTTTTTTCCCATCTTCATGTTTCCCGCTGCCATGTTAATTCTAGACTCTCCACAGATTCTGGTCTCATTTTCTTTATTATCACATATGTCGCTGCTGTTTCTTAAAAGGAGATGCCCCCAAACGGGGCCCAGATGTTTTTGTAGTAAAAGGAACCATAATTGTTTATAATCATATGCAAACCTTGAGTTTTGGGGAAGGGAAACTGAGAAGCCCTCCCTCCTCACTCTGGTTCTGTCCTTACTCCATGACTCGGGCCTGTTGGACAGGCCTTAAGGGTGCATCCAGCTCCCCGGCACTTCTGTTTATGCCCAACACAAAGCCTGCTCCTGGGCAGCCTTCTCTCTAGAGAGGAAGAGAATGCTGCCTATGATCTGACAAGGCCTCAGACTCCTTTTAGCGTTCTGTGTCTTAGTGGTTGCCTTAAAGAAAGGATAGCTAGGGAGGATAGCGGCGTGGTAAATAGAACCCTCAAACAAAAACATCTCAGGGAAAATTGATTATCTTCAGGAAGCTACACTTACAGTGTTCTGGAGCTTTCTCTCAGCCCGACATTCCTCAGTCAGGAGAGAGCACTTAGAGAGAGCCCACTCTGTGTGTGGACTTCTGTGAGAAACCCGCATGATGGCCTGCGAGAAACTGGGCCCCTTCTGGGATCTTCCCAGCAAGTGGTCAAGGACGTGAATGGCTCCTACTGAGCCTCTGACTTTCTGAATTTAGAGAAAGTTGCAGTGAAGAAGAGTTTATATTTCCATCTTGGGTGATACCTCCAAACTAAAGGAGCCTTTACTGAATTCTTGGCTACCTCTTCTATGACGCCCTTCTGGCAGGATTGGAAGCCCAGACATTGGGCACTTTCTTTGAGTGGACTTGATCATAAAGATAAATTTGATAGTGAAATAATTTTTAAATACCTTGGAACCCAAGCTGCTGTGGAGTGCTATTCTGGATGTCCTTGGGCTAACCCAGCCCTGAAGTCAGGGGTCTGCAGACTTGCTGGAAAGGGCCAGATAGTAAATATTTGGGACTTTGTGGGCCATACGGCCTCTGTCTCAACTCCTCAACTCTGCTCTTGCGACGTGAGAGTAGCCACAGACGAACCGGTGAGCAGACTGTGTGCCAAGAAAGCTTTAAGGACCCTGGAATTTGAACTTGACGTCCTTTTCATTTCACAAAATAGTGTTCTTCCTTTGATGATTTTTCAATCATTTAAAAATGTAAAGAGGGCACTTGGGTGGCTCAGTGGATTAAGCCTCTGCCTTTGGCTCAGGTCATGATCCCAGGGTCCTGGGATTGAGGCCCACATCGGGCTGTCTGCTCAGCAGGGAGCCTGCTTCCCTTCCTCTCTCTCTGCCTGCCTCTCTGCCTTCTTGTGATTTCTCTCTCTCTCTCTCTCTGTCAAATAAATAAAATCTTTTAAAAAAATTATTTTTAAAAACGTAAAAAGCATTTTTAGCTGTACAAGAGCAGGTAGAAGGCTCGATCTGGCCTGGGGTCCATAGCTTGCTGACCCCCACTCACCTGAAATTTAGCTCTGGGACCCAGGCGGCTCTTCAGGGCTCATGATCACCGCACCAGGGAATCAGGCGAGGTGATGGAGAACAGCGGGGCTTCGTTAGCTCTGGGGGTGGTTTCATGCAATTAAGTAAATTATTCCTTTGATTAGTACCACGTTTAGCAGGTCCAATCGAAGGCCAGAAGTAGAGGAATGAATCAGATCAGCACCAGTTCCCTTACCCTAGTTACAGGCAGGTAGCTTTAATTAGCCAGAGGCAAACAGAGCAGCGGCTCTCTATTTCCCACCTCTTCGAGCCCGCAGCCTCTTCGCAGTTGGGTCTCCTCCCCAGCCCGCCTGCAGAGAGAGAGAGAGAGAGGCTGATTCTGCCTTCTCACCCCGCTCGTAGGGTGGGCCTGCTAAGCCAGCTCTACGGAGGCCGTGTGACGCTTCTCTCCCCACCCCACCCCCACTGCTGTATGTAGCTATAGGTTCTGTTGACGCGTATGTTTAAAGTTACAGTGAAGAATGTTTCTGTTTTCCCCTCCAGCACAGTCGTTTGCAAAAAATGACTTCCAGCTCTCTGCTGTTGAATTTTTGTACCATGTGATATCTGGTGCAAGGTAGAAAGAATGGGCTATTCATCCTGCCTGACTCTTCTTGGTCTTATTATTTCCATCCCCAGTAAAGCATGCGGGTAAGCTGCTGGTCAGATGGTCAGACATGTTTGTCAAATCGGTCTCTATTATCTGAGTCATGGAGTCCTTCATTCAGCATGCCTTCCAAAAGCTTTTACCGGGCACCTGGTGTGTGCCAGATGCTGGTGATGAGGGGAATGAGCTCTAGTGGGAAAAACTCCAGAATGAGCAGCCATGGGGCACTAGGTAGGCAGGCAGATGAGAGACACTTCCTTGTGCCCCGGTTCTTAGGTAGGCCCCATTGAACCCCTCTTTTCCTTAGGAAGGAAGGAAGGAAGCTTTGTATCAGATTATAAAAGCGTAGGTAAATTCCTTGATCTATGAAAAGGTATTTAAGCATATTCTAATGTTATAAAATTTAGAAAATACAACAGTGTAAAGAATAAATCAAAACCACCTATAACTCCATCATCCAGAAATAGCCACCACTAATATTTAGATGTCTTATGGTTCCTTTTGAATATCTTCCTTAACCCTTCATGGCAGGAAGGAGGAGTAGTTAGCATAACATTCATATAATTTTCATATTCTGCTTTTTAATATTATAGAATGAGTTTTTCCCCAGGTCATTCAAAATTCTTCTAAAGCATTGTAATGCATCTGTAATATTTCCTCATATTAGTAAGCTCTGGAATATTTAGCCATGACCCAATTGTGGATATTTAGATTATTTTTTTAAAGATTTTATTTATTTATTTGACAGAGAGAGATCACAAGCAGGCAGAGAGGCAGGCAGAGAGAGAAAGGAGGAAGCAGGCTCCCTGCCAAGCAGAGAGCCTGATGTGGGACTCGATCCCAGGACCCTGAGATCATGACCTGAGCCGAAGGCAGAGGCTTAACCCACTGAGCCACCCAGGCGCCCTGATTTTTTTAATATTATACATAATAGTGCCATAGCCACCTTATGTCCTAAGTCTTTACGCTGATTCTGATGATTTCATTAGGATGGTCCTAGAACTATGCTGATAGGGTCAGAGGGACAGACATATTTAAGCATCTTCAAACACTGCCCCATTCCCTTGCAGAAAGGTTGTACCAACTTCTGCTCCTTCCAGTAGCCTATGAATATGGGCACCAAGCGTGGAAATACCCGTCAGGAGTTCTGTGTCTGTACGGAGTATATGTGTCTGTCTGTCCCTGCCTCTCTTTCCCTCTCTCTCTCTCTCTCACAAAGTCATGTCCTGGTCTCCTGCAATGTCCCAATGACTATGGTCTTGGATTATTCCTTTATCATTCCTATTTTATTTTATTTTCATGAAGTCTTGCCTACAAAGAGCAGTGTCACACCACAGACTCTTCTAGCAACATTACAAAAAATACTCAACCTAGGTTTTTTCTTTTTTTGAGAGAGGGAGCATGAGTGGGGTGGGGTGGGGGTGCGTGTAGAGGGAGAGGGAGAGGGAGAGAGAGAATCTCAAGCAGGTTCCATGCTCAGCACAGTGCCCAATGCGGAGCTCAATCTCAGAACCCTGAGACCATGACCTGAGCTGAAATCAAGAGTCAGATGCTTAAAAGACAGCCCCCCAGGCGCCACTAGAGTCCAAAAATTGTAAATGGCTGAGAGGGGTGGTTGAAAGCATCTTGCCAACCCTTGTTGAACCTGAGACTGGAAAGTGACCTCCTGCCCCAAAATGAGGTCCTTCTTTCCTCTCATTAGAATCCATAAAGAAACCCATCCTGGGGCACCTGGGTGGCTCAGTGGGTTAAAGCTTCTGCCTTCTGTTCAGGTCATGATCCCAGGGTCCTGGGATTGAGCCCCCGAATCAGGCTCTCTGCTCAGCGGGGAGCCTGCTTCCCCCTCTCTCTCTGCCTACTTGTGATCTCTCTCTGTCAAGTAAATAAATAAAATCTTTAAAAAAAAATGAAACCCATCCTTTTTGAAATGATGTTGAGAATTATTGTTGCATGTTCAGATCCTCAGAGGACATTGGAAATTCAGTAGCCTTTCTTCTGTGGCTCTTACCTCCTGTGTATAATAGCCTTGGGTTGGCCTGACATGTATAATTATAAAGAAATCAAACTGAATTAAGACTAAAGAGCCCAGAGTGGCTTTACCGTAAGAATCATGCTTCTCTTCAGAGTAGTTGGAAACAGTCCAGGAAGGTTTCCACTAGAAGTTCAGGGCTTCTGTTTCAGTGTTGACAGATGTGCATTATTTCAAGCATGGAGAGAGTTCTAGAATTAATGAGGTTTAAAGAATATCAGCCTGTAAGTTTTTCCCAGTTGCCAGTTTCATACTAATTATATTAGCAAAGTTTTCATTTAAGTGTATCTAGCTCATTTATAAATAAATCTTCAGCCAAGAATCTGTGCTCCTTTGAGCGAGTCAGCAGCCAGGCCATCTAGCACGGCCTCTGTGAGGTGAGGGGAAAAGCTGGACAGAAGGAGCTGCAGACTCAGGCTTCAGGGAGGACCTGGCAGCACAGGGAGCCCCAGTCATGCCTCAGAGAAGGAGAGAGATGGATCGGATGGCATCCCTACTTTCATATGGAATCAGGGAAGACAGTCCCTACTTACGCATCCCAAGGCATGAACAAGAGACAGACCTGAAAACTTGACCTAGTTGTAGCTAAGTAACACAAATTACAGCCACTGTGGGAGCTGAGCACTGTTTGTGGCTTGTTAACATGTGCATAAAAACAAATATATATCATTAAGTAGTAGAGTAACTGTGCCGAGCAGCTTGTTATTAAAACCCCAAACTCTTCATGTGCTCTTCCCTTAGGCATGTCACATAGTTATTTGCTCATAATTTTCAAAAATTAGAAGGAATACAGGTAGTATTATTCTGGAAGTTGTTAAAAATACAGACTCAGACATGATCTTGGACCCTCATTGGACAGATATTTCTTAAGTTCCTGTTGTGTTACGAGTACTGCCCATAGTTCTCTAAAGGAGCCTGAGGCAGTAGAAGGCCAACTTTCTACCTTCCAGTTACAGAGTAAACTTGAGAAGAACTCTGTGTACTTACAAGAAACTCCAATAAGATAAAAGCAAGGGCATAGTCCTTTGACTCGGGGCTGAAGGTGTAGGTTTTTAGGTGGAATGGGATTCGTAGAAGAGGGCTGGCTGGGGGAGGGAAGGCTGACTCCCACAGTGGTGCCAGGGAAGGACACGACTGGTGACGGGGGAGCTGAAGGGCAGGGAACGCCCACTCTGTTGGGACAACATGGCATAAAGCCCATCATGCTACTCTCTCCTCTTGAGTCCTGAACCCACTGGGAAATAGACACACAAGTCAGACTGAGAATGAAATATTCTATTGATGATGAAAGTTTGGATCAGAGAAGGCAGCTCAAATGAATTCAAGCATTTGGAACAACCCAGAAATTAATGTTCTAAAAAGAAACTCTGGTTGGAGTGATTAGAAGGAGCAGAAGTGTGGCCCCTGCCAGGCCGTGTACCCGGGGATGGGCCAAGTGTGACCTTCACCACTCAGTGCCCTCCAGGGTCCCTAGGAGTGCCCCCCACAAGCAGTGGCCACAGAGAAGGACTGAGGGCTGGTGCTTTCTTCTTGCCCACAAGGGCCAGTACAAATCCTCAGCAGAACTCTGAAGACTGCTTCCTATATAACTTTATAGAGTGGACTTGGTCCCGCCCCAGTTCTGGAAGCTTTTCACTTGCCTGCTGCTGCTTTCTGCTTCCCTGTATCCAGGCTTATTTCTTAAAGAGAGGGAAAGCACCCCCTCTCCCATAAACCTGTCTTCATTTCCAAGAACCTGAAGAAGGCACCTGTAATTCTGCTACAGAGAGGTTTGCATCGGCCAGCCCCTCCCCCCCCCTCTCTCCCCTCCTCCCACTGAGGGCTCCCCCAGCACTTTATTTATACCCGTCACCTGTCTTAATCACATTGTCCCACTGCTTTGTCATTTCCCATTTTCCTCCCTGTCTCCTTCTCTGAGAGTGTGACTTCCTGGAGGGTAAGGACAGCGTCTTGTTCCTCTCTGTACCCCCGCCCCCTGCACACTGCTTGTTTCTAACCAGGCATTTCAAGGTCTCTGACCATCTCTGTGCATATTGGTCTTTTTTAAAAAGAGGAAGGTAAAAAAAAAAGGAAGGTAGTTGGGACCTGGACAGGGGACTGTAGCTCTCAAAGAGAGGGGTGCTTACGTAAGAGAATTAAATGCACATTATAAATCAGAGGTTTCCTCCCCTCTTTGAATAGAAGGGTTCGGTGTCTGATTCCTCGCCAAGGGATCCAGGGTTTAGAACAGGGTGTAATGAGTATTTTCTCAAGGTGGAGCTGCCCAGACAGGTGTGCAGAGGCAGGAAGCTCCAGCCCCCCAGGGGACTGGCAGTGTTTCTAAGGCATCACCTCCATGTCCTCAGACCAGGGAGCCTGTGTCCCCGAGGGGAGCCTGGCAGCAGAGGCTCTCCAGGGGAAGGCAGAGACCCCCAGTGTACCACCCTGGGAACGGAGATGTCCAGGCTTGTCAGAGACCTGGCTCGCCCACATGGAAAGGTGGGCAAGGCACCAGATCCCCCTGCCACCTGCCTTCCACAGAGACTCCTTCTGGGGTGAGCTGATGTCAGCTGCTAGCCCCCACCCATATGACTAAATGGAAATGATCTGTGTATGGCGATGGGATCCTGGTCTCTGCTCCCTCCATGAATTCTGATCAGAGCCTGATTTTGCTTCTCATGGAAATGGTTTGCACAAGACAGGGGTTCTGTGTTAGGCTGCTGGGCTGTCTGAGCAGAGTAGATAACTCACACCACGGTTGGAGTTGAGAGTGTGCCCAGATGACTCAGACTTAAGTCCCTAGCATTTCCAGGGGGCAGAGAAGGGAGGCCAAGGGCTCTCACACTGACAAGGTGATATATAAGAAACTTCTGGGGGTCAAGAAGGGCAGCAGCCAGCATCCCTTGTTCCGCTCTGAGATGCAAGACTTTCAGGTTAGCGGCCTCAACAGACAGAAAGGATTTGGCTCCTCTGGGGCCTCACTCTTTCAGGTAATTGATTAGGAAGCGCTTGGCCTCTCCCATTTCTATTCACAGGACACTCTGCACGTCCTCAGCCTGCCTCCGTGTCACAGCCCACGTCACTCGAATGTGAGCCAAACAGCTACATAAGAGATGTGGAATCCTTTGACGTTAGTAAAACCTGCATTGGGGAAAGGGAACCCTTGCAGCTGACTCTGAGATTTTAGCATGACTGCTTCTCAGGGCTGGCCCAGTGGATTTCAGTTTCCATGGTCCGGGGAGCCAAGGGGGCCTCTGCTCCTGTTCACGGCCTGCCCTAAACTCTGCTGCCAGATTGAGTTCCCCCAAATGCTGCTTTCACCTGTCACTCGAGGACCTGCAGTCTCCTGAAGCAAATTTCAGGGACCAGTAAACTTTCTGTAGCTCTTCCAGGACAAGATCTAGGATGGCTAAGTTTTAATTTTACCAAACAAGAACATTGTCTTAAAAAGCTAGTTACCATTTACTTCGTCATGATTTCACAAATGAAGACATTTTAGCACCAAAATGAGGGAAAGATATCTTTCACAGTATGAAGCAGTCTTTCCCCGTGACTTTACTGAGCTTTGTGGGAAACCTCTTTCTCATTTTGTTCATCTCAAACAAATCCAGCCTTTGAGAGGGCTGGATTGCTGCATTGGGTCCAAGTGCCTCCCGGCTTCGGAGGCCCTCTGTGCTGTGGTCTGTGTTTGACGTTCCCAGTGTCCCACCAGCCTATCTCCCTTCCTCATCCTTCCCTACCTTCACAGAGCCTGGGCCTCCAGCTGCTCGCCTCAGATCCACACACCTCGCTTCCTCCGGAAGCCTGCTCCAAAGGGGTCCGGATAGCAGTATTTCATAGGTTTTCATTCATTTCGTGTTATCATTTTATTTCTTTATTACCTTTATCTCCCTCCTTGCCTGGATTGTGGAGAAAGTAAATAACGTTGCTGCAACTTCTTACCTGCCAATCTGTGGTGTTGGCACACGACAGGCACCGTGAATGTCACCTGCGGCCGGTGGGGGCTCTAGGACCCAGCGCCCACTTTACATCCAGTGTAGAACTTGAGGAGCTGGTCCCATTATTCCTCGGGGAATTCCCACATTTTAAAAGCAGAATATTATTGTAACACTGTCTGTTTTGTAGCACTCTTTCCATTCTCCTTTTAAATGGCATGTGGCATTTAAAGAGAATTTAAGAGCTTTCAAAGTGTTTTGTAACTTGATCCCTTTTTACTTATCTTTTTAACTTCCCCCACTTTTTTTTTTAATATCTACCACGTACTAGTATTGTGCCAGGTACTGGGGACAAACAGAAGAGAACGTGATCCCAGCTTTCCGTGTCCCAGCCCTCAGAGTAGCTTAATGTCTCACAGAGGAAATGGGAACACAAATAGAAGAGGGAGGTATGAGGGAAAAGCCTGGATGATAGGCCGCACTGGGTTTGAGTGGAGGTGGCTGCCTAGGTGCTTTGTATGAGAACACTAGCTATGGTTGGAAGGGGCCACTTTAAAAGTCAATTAGAGACAAGGTCAATCTATTTTTATTTTATTTTATTTTATTTTATTTATTTGACAGAGGGAGAGAGATCACAAGTAGGCAGAGAGGCAGTCAGGGAGAGAGGAGGGGAACCACTGAGCAGAGAGCCAGATGTGGGGCTCGATCCCAGGACCCCGGGATCATGACCTGAACTGAAGGCAGAGGCTTTAACCCACTGAGCCACCCAGGCACCCCAAGATCAATCTATTTTTAAAAGTTTTCTCCTGTACAAAATAGAAATTGGCAATTTGCTATAAGAAAAACACTGGAAATGCTGAAAATAAATTAGAAATTCTTTGATTGCCCCTTGAATTGTGACCCCCTAGGGTAAAGGAAATCTGCCAGATTAGAGAGAAATGAGCCCAGACCCTGAAGGGCAACACCCAGGGAGGGAATCCCAGCAGGTTTCTTATCTGCTTGTCAGCATTAAATTGGCAAGCTCCTAAATAGGAAAATTTGCTAATGAATAACAGTCCACTGGGTTTGAAGTACATTTGAACAGGGAGCCATTACTGAGCTCTGAGAATGTAGGCTGGGCCATGCGGCAGTCTGAAACTGCTTTGCTGCAATCAGTTTCCTTCTATAAATAATAAGGGAGCTCTCCCCTTCCATTCTCCTGTCCTCCACCCCAGCCAAGTACTGGGACCACGCTCAAAGTCTCTCCTGCCTCCCCGGCTGGCGTGCGGGGACCCACTCCTGAGCTGAAACAGAGCAAGGGCAGAGCTCAAAAGCTTCTCCCTTTCCTCCGCCTGCTTGGCCATCCAGCTTCCTGGACTTGATTCCTGACTCCTTGTTGCCGAGGACTTCTCAGTTCCTGTGGAGATCTGTCCCGGTTGCCCAGAGGCCTAGCTTTGAACTTCTCTTTGGTACACACTTCTGCTCCAGACTGGCCTAGGTCCAGATCCCATTCTCTTCTTGCCACCAGCTACAAGTCAGTGAAGACTTAGAGAGCAGATCCTATACAGGTCCACCTGGATTCTGACCCTGACACTTGGACTTACCTGTGTGACTCTAAGTTTTCTGTGTCTCAGTTTCCTAAGATAATAAGCAGTAAAATGAGATAACATCTTCCCAAGATAATCATAAAATGGAGATAACTTGGGGCACCTGTCTGGCTCAGTCCATAGAGTGAGCAACTATGATCTCAGGGTTGTAAGTTCGAACCCCATGTTATTTACAGAGATTACTTATAAGTAAAATCTTTGGGGCACCTGCGTGGCTCAGTGGGTTAAAGCCTCTGCCTTCGGCTCAGGTCGTGATCCCAGGGTCCTGGGATCGAGCCCCACATCAAGCCCCCGCATTGGGCTCTCTGCTCGGTGGGGAGACTGCTTCTCCCTCTCTCTCTGCCTGCCTTTCTGCCGACTTGTGACCTGTCTGTCAAATAAACAAATAAAAATAAAAGGGGCACCTGGGTGGCTCAGTGGGCTGAAGCCTCTGCCTTTGGCTCGGGTCATGATCCCAGGGTCTTGGGATCAAGCCCCACATGGGGCTCTCTGCTCAGCAGGGAGCCTGCTTCTCCCTCTCTCTCTGCCTGCCTCTCTGCGTACTTGTGATCTCTGTCTGTCAAATAAATAAATAAAATCTTTAAAAATAAAATAAAATAAATAAATAAAATTTTTGAAGTAAAATTAATAAAAAAAAAGTAGAGATGATGTTCCTGAGACACCATTGGTAAAATGGAGATAATCATAGTGCCTTTGCCATCGGGGCAAAGCTTAACAGTAAGCCTAAACCTTACTGTTAGGTTAGTGACTTGTACCCTTAAATTGCTTAGAGCCTGACACCGAACAGCAAATGCCTGTTAGCTGTGTGGCCAGAGATGCTGAGAAAGACCCCATTTCTGTTCTCATGGAAGAGCCACCTCTACAGGGCTACCGTGGGGCCATGGGGTCACCGACCACTGTGACCTGGAAAGCCTTCCCCTCATTTGCGATCCTGCAGGTGGGTCTGGACAGAGGGGAAGCGCTTGAAATGGAGGTGCAGGAGTGAGGATGGGGCCTCTCCTACCAGCCCCCGAGCCAAGTTTTCAGCTACTCGGGAGCTGGGACCAGACTCCCAAACAGGGGATGCCTCGCAGGGTTTGTGAGGCGGGAAGGGAAGGAGATGGAGTTCCCCCTCCTACTCCAGGTCACTCAGAGAAGTGAGGCAGAATACTACACAGTTTATGTAATGCTTCCCTGGTTGGGCTGCTTTTAGCTTTTGCTATTATAAATAACACTGCAATTAATTATCTGCATAAAATCTTAAAAAACCATTTTGGATTATTTGCTTCAGAATACTTTCTTGGAATGACTGAATGGAAGGGAATTCTTTTTTTTTTTTTTTGTGATACTTTTCTCTTTTTGATTAACTTACTGTTTTCTTAAAAAATTAATACTTGTTTGTTTTATAAAAATTTAGAGATTAACAAGTAAGGCCAGCAGAGGCATCAGTCATCCATAACCTGGTCATAACATTTTTCTATGTATCCTAAAGGGTGTGCGTTTTCAAAGCTTTTGATACAAACTGCCAGGTGATTTTCCAGAAAGGTTAAGCTAATTTAGGCTTTCCCCAGCAGGAACAATAGTGCATTGTCATTGCATCTCACCAAATGGAGAGTTTGTGGGTTTTATTTAATCTTTGTTATTATGATAGGTTGGAAAATGGTGTTTTATTATTGTTTTGACTTATATTTGTTTTACTGTTTGTGGGCTTGATCAGCTCCCAAGTCCTCTGTTTGGCATTTCTATAAAAAGCCAGATTCTATATATGATCACTAGGAACCCCTAACACCTTCAGCACTATACCTACCAGCCACATTTGTAGCCAAGATTACTTTTTTTTCCCTAGTAAGGTATAATTTACATGCAGTAAAATCCCCTTTTCTCATTTTTTTTTCAGTTCTATCACCGCAGAAAATCTCAACTTTCCCCTTTGTACTCGTGCTCTCCCCTCTACCTTCCACCCCATGGTAGCCTCTGATCTGTCTTCTGTCCCCATTGTTCTGCCTTTTCCGGGATGTCATACAGAGGGAGTCATACAGTTGGTAGCTTTTTGAGTCTAGCTTCTTTTTTTTTTTTTTTAAGATTTTATTTATTTGACAGAGATCACAAGTAGGCAGAGAGGCAGGCAGAGAGAGAGGAGGAAGCAGGCTCCCCGCTGAGCAGAGAGCCCGATGCGGGGCTCAATCCCAGGACCCTGGGACCATAACCTGAGCCGAAAGCAGAGGCTTTAATCCACTGAGCCACCCAGGCGCCCCTTGAGTCTAGCTTCTTTTACTTATGGTCATGCCTTTGAGGTTTACCGTGTGGTTATGTGTATCGATGGTCACTCCCTTTTATTGTAGAGTAAGTGTTCCATGATACTGTAGGTGGCCCACAGTTTATCTATTTACCAGTTGAAGGATATCTGGGTTGTTTCCAGCTTGGGGCAATTATAGAATAACGGTGCCATAAACACCTATAGGCGTTAGTGTGATAGTTTTCATTTCACTGAGTAAATACCTAGAAGGGAAAGGATTGCTAGACTATATGCCAAGTGTCCATTTAACTTTATTTAAAAACTGCCAAACAAGGGGCACCTGGATAGCTCAGTTAGTTGAGCGTCCAACTCTTGGTTTCACCTCAGGTCATGATCAGGTCATGAGCTCAAGCCCTGCATCAGGCTCTGTGCTGGGCAGTGAGCCTTGCTTAATATTTCCTCTCTCCCTCTCCCTTTGCCCCTCCCCACATCCCTCCCTCTCAAAAAACAAAACAAAACAAAACAAAAACTGCCAAACTGTTTTCTAGATGGGGCTATACCACTCACTAACAATGTATGAGAGTTTTAGTTTCTTTACATGCTTACTAGCACTAGCTATTGTCAGGGTTTTGTTGGATTATTTTGTTTTATTTTTTAGTCATGTGAGTTGGTGTGTAAAAGTATTTCATTGGGGTTTTTTTTAAAGATTTTTATTTATTTGAGAGAGAGAGAGCATGAGAAGGGGGAGGGGTCAGAGGGAGAAGCAGACTCCCTGCCGATCAGGGAGCCCAATTCGGGACTCAATCCTGGGACTCCATCCTGGGACTCCAGGATCATGACCTGAGCCAAAGGCAGTCGCTTAACCAATTGAGCCGTCTAGGTGCCCCATTTGTTGGTAGTTTTAATTTGCATTTCCCTACTAACTAATGATGTTAAACAAACATGTTTTCATGGGCATATTTGCTGTCTGCGTATCTTTTTTAATGAAGTGCCTGTTCATATCTTTCACCCATTTTTTACTTGGGTGGCTTAGTTTCTTATTACTAAATGTTGAGGGTTCTTATATTCTGGACCTAAACCCTCTCTTAGGTATGTGATTTACAAATATTTTATCCAGGTCTTCGGCTTGTCTTTGCATTCTCTTATTTCTTTACTCTCTCTGAGAGTAAAGAGGAGGAGCAGACGTTGTAAATGTTGAAGTCTGGTGGGTCGAATTTTTCTGTCACAGATTTTGCTTTTGGTGCCCTAAGAAATGTCTGACTAACCCAGGATCATAAAGATTTTTCCCTGTTTCTTCTGGAAATTTTCTAGTTTTAGGATTTACATTTTGGTTCTTCCTTCTTTTAAAGACACTTATTTCCTAGGCCCAGTTTTGTTTTTTTTTTAACACAGTCCCAGTAACTAAGACAGACATATAACTGAGCACAGTGGGGATGGGCCCATCCTGAGAGCCTTGCCAGGCATGTGCCCACCAGGAACCATCTGGAAAGGAGGTGCGGCATCAGAAGCTGCCTTGGGAGTGGCTTTTAAACGGATATGAGGCTTCTCTGGCTTAAGATTTGGCATAAAAGTGAAGTTTGTATCTTCTTAATGGAAGGTGAAGATGATAAGAGAAAAACCTCTGAACTTTCTAGATAAATCCTTCTGACTGCTGCACAAAGTTGGGTGGGTAAGTGGTGCCAAGCACAGGACTTTGTCGATTACATGCAAACACCCATGTTAGTGAGTCACCCAATCATGCTTTAATCTCATAACCAAGAGGCTTTTAAAAATTATAGTCAACAAGGCAGCTTACTAGTTATGACTGCCATTGGAATTGGGTTTTCCCTAGAACAGCTGGAGTGTAATTTGGTGGGAAGAAAGCCTGATGTGGGTGAGAGGCCAAGGATTGCTTGCCTGGGAAGGATGTGCAACTAACGTTTGATAGAAATTTGTGAAACGACCAACCCCAGCCAAGCTAAGTAGAGGCCTGCCATCTTTCATCCATGGGAAAATACACTGCAGCAAAAGTATTCAGAAAACAACATCGATTATCAACTTTGTGTCAGTCACCACGAGATAGGTGAGACATGGCCCTGTCTCTAAGAAACATGCTTCAGAGCGTGCTTCCTACTGGGTTATAGAATCTGGGAGAAGATTCCTGTTCTAGTGAAGGAGGGCAGTTGAGAGTCGGTGGGGGATGGCTTCTTCAAGGATGTTCAAGGCAGAGCAGCACACAGGTTTGATGTATTCTTGGAGGAGCAGACCATTGGCATGACTGGTCGTAGGAAGGGCTCACGGGAGCAGTGGGAGATACTATTGGAGATATGACAAAGGCCAATCATGGAGGACCTTTTTTCCTCTGTCCTGAAATATGAGTGCTTTCTTGAATTCATCATATATCATTGAAGCATTTCACATGGGAACGATGGTATGGGATTTTCTTTTTAGAAGGCTCTTTCTGCAGCTCTGTAGAGAATGAATTGGGAAAGGGTCAAGGTGGACCTCAGTCAAGCCAGTTAGATGGCTATAGCAGGAATCCACATGAGACCCTCTGGGCCCCAATCTGAGATCACACAGCTGATGGAAGGCACAGATGAGGAAGATACTGAAGAGATGGAATCAGACCCCAGAAAGAGAGAGGGTGCCTCTAGATACCCCTGGCTTTCTGCCTAGGCAGCCAGGCGGCTGGGATGCCACCTAGGAGAACCCCCAGGAAAAGGAGGAGCAGGCATCAGTCGGGTACTCTCTGAGTTTGAGGTGCTTTGGACCATTTGGTTAAAGGTACCCACAAAACAGCCAGCCAAGCAAGTTTGGTTTGCCTTTACTTCTCCTGTTCAAGGTAAACAGAAGAAACATGCATGCCTCCCAAAGTCCAGTAAGCGGGCCTGGAAATACAATAGGAAGCCTAGAGAGTGAGGCTAGGTGAGCACATAGGGGCACTGGGGAGCAGCATGCAACTTCTGTCCCCCCACCCAGAGCCTAGATGCCATGCAAGGGCTTCCCCTCAGCGTGGAGCTGGAAGAAAGCCGCCATCATTAGCTCTTGTTTTCCCTCCCTCCCTCCCTCCCTCCCTCCTTCCTTACCTCCTTCTCTCTCTCCCCAGCGGACCCCTTTCATTTGTTTAAAAAAAAAAAAAAAGTGAATTCACTCCCAGTCTCTTTGAAACCCAACGTTGTCAGTGATAGATGAGGCAGTATTCTTTAACTTCAAAGGAGAAAAAGTGAGTGAGTGAATGCAGGCCAGGGGAGTTGAAAAGTCCAAGGGAATAGGAGACACATGGGGTGACCCCGCCATCAGGAAGGGTGCCCTTGATCCCACCCCTGCTGGTGCCATGCAAAGGCACAGACAATGGCACTTTCAGTAAATCATGAAGGATCCTGAATACCCGTTTTTGTCCATTTTCAATGGGCCTTGGGCATGTTGCTTAAGATATAGCCAGCCATTTGTGCTGGGTTCCCAGCTACTCAAAGGCTCAAAGTCAAGTGCTCTCTAGACTATATAATGGAGCCTTTGCATATGTGATTTTGGGGGGAGATTTTTTTTTTTTTTTCAGATTTCCATAGCTAGTCATAGTAAGGATGACCTTGAGGGTGGTGTGGACCATTGTCGTCCATCTCCCCGTCCAGCCTTTGAGTGATGCTGAGCTTTGTGGGGTATCCATGCAGCACCTAATTCAATCACACATCTGACCCCTGCCTCTGTCTGGCACCATCCCCGTCTCTGCGCTCAGTGTGCTGTCGGGGGCCTCGGCACAAACCCCGGCTGTCCTCTGGAGGCCTTCTGTGCTAAACAGAGAGCTCTTGGCCATTTGGCCCGCTTTCAGAATTCTTGGCCCCCTGGTGAATCTGGCATGGGGAGTGGCTGCTTGTTCTCATGAGGGAGTGCGCCTGAAGATGCCTGCTGGAAGCGCCTTTTAAAAGTCCCCAGTTGTTTCCATGGTGGAGTCTTGGGAAGCAAAGGGAAGCATGACCTGGGGTCATTTAAGGGCTGGCGTGGTCACTTCCTTAATCGTCTGTGACCGTTAAGAGCCTGATTTTCTATAAAGAGGCACAGAGGCTTCCTTGGCTTATTATTAATAATAACAAACAGCTAGTATTTATTGAGTGCCTGCCGCTTGCCAAGTGCTTTCACATGTTACCTCATTTAATCCTTAAATCTTCTACCCATTTTTACAGACAAGGAGACTGAGATTTGGGATAGGGAATTTGTCAAAAGTCACATACTAGAAGCAGCAGATCTAGAACAATAGAAGCTCTCCGTATTCTGCTTTGTTCTCTCATTTCTCTTGTTGGTTGTCATTGTTTTCTATTCTTTTACAAATGAAGCAAATAGATCAAGTCATACTCTTAGGATGACTTGGAAGAGTGGTCTTAAAATACCGATTCCATTTCTACAACATCCTCGAAACGACCAAATTACAGAGCTGAAGAACAGAGCAGTGTTGCCGGGTGGTTGAGATGATGGGGGAGAGGAAGGCAGTGTGGTGAGGGGACAGTTCTCTATCCAGACGGCAGTGGCATTTCCACAGATCTACAGTGTGACCAAATGACACAGAACTAGGTGCGCCAGTGTCTGCTTCCTGGGCCTGATACTGTGTTCTAGCTACGTAAGCTGTAACCTTTGGTGGAAATTAGGTGAAGAGGACATAGGACCTCTCTGTACTAGCTTTGCAGTCTCTCTAAATCTATAATGATCTCAAAACAAAAAACGAGTTTTTCATTCACCTGGGAGGCACACGGGCACAGCACCCAGGAAGGTCTAGGTCTCAGCTCAGGGGCCACGTACTGTCAGAAAGCTGTATGCACCAGAGAGCTGCCGGTGGCCTGGGAGGGACATGGGCGGGAAGAGGGTCCGGTTATGAGCCCCTGTCACATGTCTTATGGGAAAGGCTGAACTGGGAGTCAGGGCCCTGGGCTCCCGTCTCACGGCTGCAGCTGTGGGATGGGGGACAAGTTGTCCATGCCCACAGCCTCCATGCCTCAGCTGTCAAGTAGGAACAGCCACAGCACCCACCTCTGAGGCTGTTAAGAGAATCCAGTGAGAGAACATATTAATGTGCTTAGCACAGGACTTACTGAGTAAGCTCAGTAAATCCTGGCCATTTTTGTTACCATCATCACTACTATTTTACCCATTCCCAAGTTGTGCCCTCCACTTCCGTCATCAGACCAGTCTCATTCGTATTCACAGAACAGTGCATGTTAATTCCTATTTCGCTGGTCGTGCTCATTTATCCCTTCTACAGTTACTTGGTGAGTGCCTGCTTCGCCAAAGGCTGGTAGGTACTGGGGGTACAGTGATGAACATGACCCGTGTGGCCTGTGGCCTAGGAGGGCCAAAGGTCCTGTGTTCTTCCGTTATGAGGGACTTCTCATCGGTGTTTTGCAAATCCTCTCTGTCCTGCCAGACTCAGCTCTGGCCTCATCCACTCCATGCAGGCCACTCTACCAGAGCCTTCTCTGAGCCCCAGGAGCCCTGGAGCCAGTGGGACAGTCATCTCTGCCACCTGAGACTGTCCTTTCTCCCCTGGGCCCCTATGTGCCTGGCACAGTTCCCAGCAACACAGGGACTGTGCTTGACAGGCACTTACTCACAGAATTGTGAAATGGATGGCCAGAAGGAACCAAAGAGAGTATCTCTTCTGAGGCTTTCATCTTACAGAGGAAGTCATGGAGAGGGGCCCATGACTTAAATAAAAAATTAGCTCTGTGAGTCCCCATCTATTTTTTCAATAGCATAATAGGTCCTATATTAATCTTAGTTTGTGGTTGTTGTTACCTTGTTTTTCTCTCTTTATTCCTGCTATCCGGTATTTTGACTAGCCGACTGGGGTGAGAAGCCCTTGGCTCTGCTTCTGGTCTTATTCCTGACGAGCTTTGTGCCAAGCCTATCAACCAGAGGACGGGTTCACTGAACTGGAAAGGCAGAGCCAGCCCGTCTCTCTCCTTTACTCACTTGCTCTCCCTTGCGTGGCCTTACCTGCCACGTCCATTGTCCACACAGCCCACGGCCTCTGGAGGGCCCACCCATGCATCTTCTTCTTCCAGCCCGGCTTTTCCATCTGAAACTGGGCAGCTCCATCTGCTCGGCCTCTCAGTCCAGCTTCTTGATTTTAATTCTGCCAAATAGAGGAACGCACCACCCCTCCAACTTGTTCTTTGGTGATACCTTGGCCAGGAGGCCTTGGAAGGCCAACCCTCAGAGCACCATTTCCTGTCCTGTGTCTGTTAGGAACTAGAAGAGAGAAGTCAGTGGTTGTCAGCCCCCCGCCTCCTCCAGCACAGTGTCCCACTGGTGAGAGAAGAAAGAGCGGACAAGGCCCAGTGGAAATGGGAAAGGCACCCTGGAGTTGGGTAGGCTTGGGGTCCATTTCTGGGGGTTCTACTGCCTGCTTGATACATTGCTGATTTCGGGGAAGCCTGAGCTTCCGTTCCTTCATATTTAAAAGAGGAGTGCCTGCATGCACGAAGCTCTTGGCACCATGTCCAGTTGCATATGGAAGCCATATTTTCCTCCTCCTAATTGTGGAGCCCCCCTCTCATCTAGAAACCCTTTAGTCAACAGAGGCTTGCGGGAAGCACAAGGAGTCATCAGTCGGGATTTCTCTATGGGAGCTTCCCATCTAGTGGGGACGGCATGATAGTTAAATACACAACCACAGATGTGTTCCAGCTCGAGAAGAAATGAGAAGAATCCGGCCATGATAGAAGCAATTTTCTAATATCCAGACTGTCAGAAGCCAGCCCTCTCTATGCTGTAGCAGGTCGTTGTGGCCTCTTCCTCTCCCAGGTGGAAATTAGCAGACTAGTCGTTGCCAGGGCACAAGTGCCGGGCAGCCTCCGCCATGAGGCCCGTCTGCCAAACTGGCAGGGCCCACACAGGGCATCACGGCCTCCCCACCTACCTCCTCTGTGGAGAGCGGCCCGGGGAGCCCGGTCCCCTGAGAAGAACCACCGGGGTGGCCTGTGATGGCAGGCCGGGGCTCCACACGCCGCCCAGAGCATGTGGGCTGCCAGAGCCCCGAGCAGCCTCGAAGCCTCGTGTCCCCCTCCTGAGCACCCCCTGGGAAATCCCAGGCACTGAGCACAGGCTCCCCAGATACTGCCCCAGGGAGGAAAGTGAACGCTACAACTGCGGAAATGCCTCAGGCTCAAGAAGGATCACAGGTGGAACTGTCCAGTCCCAGTCAGCTTGTCCCAGCCTGCCATCGTCCATCCAGTGTGATCTCAGTTCCTTACTAGAATCAACCCCTGGTCTTGGGACAACAGGAACATTTGTTGGCTGTTTGCCTCAGGCAGGTGCTGTTCTCAGGCGGTTTTCCTCATTTAATTTTCACAAAAACTCTATGAAGTTGGTACTGGTACTATTCCCCCTTTTCCAGGGGAGGAAACCAAGACAGAAACAGGTAAATAACTCATGAGGGAATACAGCTAATAGGGGGGAAAAAAAAAAAAGTCAGGAGTCAAAAACAGCCTGAGAAGGAGGCTGTGCTCTTTACCTCTGGTTTACCCCTGGACTGTGCGGCCGTGGCGGGGGGGGGGGGGGGGGGGGGGGGGGGG